>JAECUM010002185.1:0-69666 GCA_016617855.1 Megalonaias nervosa
TTTAAGCCCAGAAAGTCTACGAAAATTCCACCAGATTAACTACACTAACACTTAAGATACCCCCCGCCCCCCCCCCCCAAAAAAAAACAAAAAACACCAAGAAGAAAGTTTGAGATAAACTCTGTGGGTCCGACCTATTTTTCAATAAGAGTGTTTCATACCACAAACTCAAAACACAAAATTGTATACATTTTATGATGTTGTAGTGAGCTAAAGGTAATTTTTCAGCACATGATACATGGCGGCCAGTATAGTGGAGGATGAACCCGGTAAAACCCCGGAAAGAACCACCGATCCGCTGGCAGGGCTTACAAGGGGGGGGGGGGCATCCGGGGATATATCCCCGGATCCCGGGTCCCGGGCCCGTAAAGGGGCCCGGGCCGAACAACACTTTTTAATTTTATAAAACAAAAATGATGTTTGAACAAGAGCTAGGAGAGTTCCGGGTGTTTCTTAACCCAGGGCCCGTGATCACTCTCTACGGCCCTGCCCACTGGAAGCTACTGGGAAACTTTCTCACACACCCACATAGACGCAACCCGAGACTTAAACCCACATTGACAGAGTTGAGATGGCAGTTATCGGTCAAGGTGAGAGCTTTAGACTACTCAGCATGAGAAAAACAGTGACGACAGATCGCACCCATGATGGGCCGCAAGGGATGTGCGGATTCCAGCGCACGTAATGATACTTTCTGTTACGTACCCATTTAATCTTATATGGTTAATCTGGAGCTCAAATTGAAAGATCATTTAGCAAATTCGGTTCGCACAGCCAGACTAGAACTTTTTAGGTGCTTTTATTGACGTCTGTCTGTCGACATGTTTCGATGAACAGAATCGAACTTTCTTAAATTCCAATTTGCTTGTATTAGAGACACACTCTGTAGCTAAACAGATTTGGAACGCGTTAAAAGGGATATATGTAATAAATACAAAAGCGCGTAGATAAACCCTGCATTAATGTTTTGTTCCGAGTCGGGGAAAAAACTCGTTTGACTGCCTCGAAGTACTCCAACGCCATAACAAACTGTTATTTCCACCGACTCGGAATGAAACACGTGTGTAGTTCTCTGTGCATGTCAACATCCAAAGTTACAAAACCGTTCCTTATGGGTAAGTGCTGTTGTTGTTTTGGGTTTAACGCCATTTTTCAATGCATGAGAGGCTATACATTGTGGCCAATAAAACTAGTGGAGACCGTTCCGGTGGCCTAAGTGGTTAGAGCATCCGCCTTGGATGCGGGAGGTCGCGGGTTCGAACCCTGGCCGAATCATACCAAAGACTTATAAAAGTGTTACTAATAGCTGTCTGTCTAGGCGCTCAGCATTAAGAGGTTAGTGTTAGGAGTTGTCGGCTTGGTGTCAGGATAATGTGACTGGGTGAGACATGATGCCACATGTCTTCAGCATGATGTCCCAGTGCTAGACATCACTATAAACTACCATACTGCAGACATCGTAGTGACATGACTGAAAAATTGTTAAAGCTACGTTGAAAAACTAATCACACACACACACACACACACACACACACACACAACTGGTGGAAGAAGAACCATCTACCCAAGCTACTGACAAGCTTTCTCACATATCAATATCGACCGAGTCCGAGACTCAAACCCAAGCAAACATATGTGAAATGGCAATGACTGGTAAAGGAAACTCTACACTAATCAGCTGGTTACATCATTTAAATTAAGCATGCAAACAGTGGATAAAGGCTAGGAAAAACTTGAATTTTCTATGTTTTTTTTTTGTTTTTTTTTGTAAAAGCCGGTCCACTTTGAGATTAAACTGGTTTACTGTGTGCTTCTATGTATACACGTCAGTCGCGATTGAAACGGCAACTGCAACTCAGGAACTATCTTTGGTTCCCATTTAGAGGGTGGTGGCTTGTTTTTTCACAATAATATATGTTGCTTTATGAACCTCATATTGTTCTTGTCGTGATATAACCTTATCCACATTAGATTTACACAGCACACAAATTTTCAAACTTTGATCATGTACTTGTGTTTCAAATCTTGCTCAAAACGATTCTCCGAAACATTTCATGAATCATTTTGTTCTGTAGTCACCAACAGTCGGAGTACAAAAATGAGCTCATGCTTAAAACTCCAAAATTAAAGGGAACCGCGGTGGCTCAGTGGCTAGCGTACCGGACTCGCGCCCGGAAGGGTGAGGGTTCGAATCCTACCATCGGGACCATCCTGGGTCAGCTACTGTGGTGTGGCAATTGCATCGGCACTAAATAACCAAGTTGGTGTTATTCTGCCGTGAAGCACCAAATCAAACTAATGAGATAAAAACAAATGGAAAATCCTAAAATGTATGTGATGTTTACCTCTGTAGTGAAATATAGTTTACTGCGTTTGTTTTGCCAGGCCGTCAGCCACTTTGAACTGTATGCTTCTATTGTCAGTCTAGACTTTGGATTGTTGAAAATTACATCAGGGGTTTATGGTCACCGACTAGCGTAAATGTATGACCAAAAAGATAACGATAGAAGTGATCACAGCTTCAAACTATTGCGAGTGCATCATGTTGGATTTGTGAATACCGTTTTTCTACTTCTGAGCGTACTCTGTTGACGTATGACCATTCCATTCTGAGTTAACAGACCGACAGGACTTGCATCTACAGTTAATTTTATTTGTTTAGGAACGAAACAAGTCACTTGCTAAATCTTGTTCGAATTTTTTTAAAACGCTGTCATGTGTCTGTCAGTCCGTTCCCATAGTAGTTTTTGCTTGATTAAGGCATGAAGGGGTTCACTGATAGTTTATTAATGTGGAATAACCCTCCCACGTAGTTTGTCATGCTGGGAAAACTGCGTACTTCTGACATGTTTGTTGGAATATTGGCACTTTTTAATTGCTTCCACTTTCTTTGGATTTGGGAAAACCCAACTTTGCTGAAAATGTATCCAAAAACATGAATTTGTTTTGTTGAATTTACATTTATTGTTTAGTGTAAACTCTTTTTTCTTTATGCGAGTGATAGCAGATGCATTGTTTTTGTCATGTTCTTCCAGAGTGCGTCCGAATACGAGAATGTCATGACTGATATTTCTTGCACCTAGTTGTCCTTCCAGTGTTTTACGGGGTGTGTTTTGAAATATCTCTGTAGCAGTATGTAAAAAAAAGCGGTTCCGAACACACTGAAACAGGTTTATTTTGACATTTTTGACAATTGGTTAGTTCCTTCTCATGTTTTAGACGGTTTCGAGCTCACTACGATGTAAAAAAAAGAGCACACTACAGTTTTAGTACAGCGTAGCAAAAGCCAAAGCGGTCTCCCCACCGGTTAATTAAACGTTAGTGGTGTGCAGGAGTTCGAGAAGACGCTCTCTGGTGATGCAGCACATGCCGTATTTCATGATGAAGTCTCTGTCGTAGACGATGTAAAGCGTGCCGTGATCGTATAAATCTTTTTGTTGCTGATCTATAAGTAAGACCTGGTCGGCCCGCGTCCTTCCACTTTGGTTATCGTTAATTCCACTTGCTGCTTTCAATGATGACGTGGGTGAGGTACCTAGTGTCGTCCACGGGGTCGATGACGTCTCTCTGTGCATCAAGATTGTGATAATTTTAACAGTCGTCTAAAATACTCTGTTCCCATTCAATATTCACAATGCTGCCTGACGAGTTCTGAATCATAGGTTATTCTAACCATGTCATGATCAGATAATTCTTGTCGCTGCTCTCGCATTAATAAAATTTGTCTGTGCGTTATGCCAACTGCTTTTGTCGCGACGAGTTTTAAAGTTACTGGCACGTTATTTCTGATAACCTTAGCTGTAGCTTCGTCCAACAAGTCCGGGTTGGGCAAGATCACATCTGTAATGAGTACGTCCTCGGGCAATTTTTATATTAGAGATTGCTATTAAAATAATCATAATGGATTTGCACCAGCAGCTAAATGATTTTATTTTACGGCACCGTATCAAGCAAAGATCCGAGGAGTGTTATGATTTAAGGGAGACGACCATTGGAGGGTCTGAACTGGCTATATCGATTCCATTGATTCCCGGTGGAAAAATTGTCTCGATGACGCTGTCGTGTCTGTGGGATCTTTGTCTGAGCCTGGATTACGACGCTATATGAAACAATTATTGGACAGTAAAATCGTTGGCAATGATATTGCATCGACGACGTTATCCTGGGTTTCCGATATTCTCCTGACGGATACATTGTGACGGACATTACAGTTTTATTGCTGGAATGCAAACATAAGTTCAGATTTTGTGGTTAGACAGTTTCGTGAATACAGGGTCAGCTGAATATGGACCAGGCTTCGTAGAACCGACGCTGAGCACTAACTCCACCATAAAAATCACACTAAGAGTTGTTCAGTCTGATTGCAACTGGCATCCATGTCAAAAGACAAACAATTATATACCCCTGACATTTTAGTAATTATAACTTCTCTTTGAGAGAAGCTAAAGAAGATCAAAACTTACAAAATTTTATTACGAGTTCATATTTTATGCGCAGAGGATTTCATGACCGCTGAACCATGGACGGATAAATAAGTTCCCATAACGATTTCTGTATTTGGATGGTGTCGCTATTTATCGGTCTAGCTGAAGCCGTGGAGAATGCAGTTATAATTGGTATACTGTGGATAGCGCGCCACAGTTTAAAACTACAATCAGCTACCATCTACCACACTCGACCTTGAAAATACCGCAATCTACCACAACTGACCTTAAAATAACACACACACACACACACACACACACACACACACACACACACACACACACTGTTTTAGAGGCAAACGGTTCAAAACGGATGCATACTAATCAGTATATTCAAAATGCACCGTAACGTAAGTAATCAAAATATTATTGAAATTTGAAATAAAATAAACAATCTGAACACTTATCCTAACATATATTGATTTTGTTTGTTGCTATTTCTGCATGTGAAAATACTGAAATACCCAAACGAAGAAGAAGCACTCATAGACGCACAATCAAAATAAGATTTTTCATCACCTGGGCAAAGGCACTGGTTTCTTCTGCACATTGGATATCTCATGTATAAAACTACAAGATTTAACATATTCAAGCGTGCATGGTAGTTACAATATACTTAGTTGTTTCATTTCTCTCAAAAGCTTTTGATGCAGCATTAAATAGACAGTCACCGTCGCCAGTTGTTTCTGTAGATTACCCAGACAAGTCGGTAACAAACGCTTTCAGAAAGGTAACTGCTTGATATCCCAAAGGTTCTTAAGTCCGAACAATTTTTGTACAAGAATTATATTTACCAAACATTTAAGTTCAACGTTCCATTGTTTCAAAAGTTCGCAAGTCGAAGAATATAGGGGTCAATAGGCCAAAGGTTCATAATATCAAAGGATCAAAGGAAAAATTTCAAAGTTTTACACGTTCGACGGTTAATTAGTCAGAACGGTTTTGCCAACAAGGGTGTCCATTGATCCGATGGGTAATTTATCCGAAAATATAAAAAAAAATTCGGTTCAGATGTCCAAAGATTCTTTGGTCCGTATAATTTAAAAATGGGTTCATTGGTTCGAACATTCAGTATTTCGAATTTATTGTTACTGGTCCAGACTACCACACCTATAGGGACCACATAACTATTGGGACTCTTCTTTTGGATCAATATGAACCTTCGGAACCTTGAATCCTTCTTTGGAACCTCTTCACCTTCAAATTAACACACCTTAGGACCACTGAACCTTCGAGGCAATGTGAAACACTCTTTTGGATTGATGACCCTCCAAATCAATGAACCTTTGAACTATCCAAATGTAACCTTTCAGAAAGCGTGTGGCTGTGGAATTAACAGTGCGAGTGATTTGTGCATTGCTTTCGAAATGAGGTTTCTGAAACTCGAATTGAAAAGGATTCTTTCTCATGACAGCTGAGCGAAGTTGACTCAGTAGCGGTTGTCGAAGATTCTGGTCGATTGTGATAAATCGTGTTGATTGAGGCATTTTCATGGCTGATTGTGGTAGATCGTGTTAGATTGTTGCTAAATCGTGCTGCAGATGTGGATAAAAGTCTGGCATGATTAAAACTAATCTATCACGGATTACTACCGTCGGTACAAAGTCGGCGGTCCCTCTATTGGAGCGAAACATAAAAATAGAGATTTATAACTTATTCTTGCCAGATTATAGGTGGTCGACAACTGGCCTGTTTATTTCATATATTTCATTTGTCCTAACATCAAAATACAGCATACCGTTATGCGATATTTGATACAGCTATAGTACTAGTCAGACGGGTATGCGCATTTACTCATTTTAAATTAAATATAAATTGTTCTTTTAAATTTTAACACTAATTTTATTTAACCAAAGTCTATTCAGTCCTGATTATCGAATGCTCTGCACCTTAACTGCCACCAAGAAACTTCCAGACGAAAATTATCTATCGCTATGGACTTCTACAGTGGTGGCTACGTACTAAACCACAGGTGCTCGACGCGAGCTTGGTGTTGAAAAAAAGTCTCTTATATAGTATGATATATATTATGATAGACAGGGTCCTATATCAGAACGGGTCATGGGGATAATCGGAGGTATTTTTGTCACTCTGTATGATTTTTTTTTTCTCCTTCAGATTGTTTTTTTTTCAACATCAAGCTCGCGTCGAGCACCTGTGTACTAAACTTGGGTCAAAGTAAGAGCACGTCGTTGTATATTACGTATATGACAGGTAAATTTGTAAGCAACGATTCGAGCCCCTGTGGTCTAGTGGAATCGTTACAGTCGAGGGTAGTACCAATTTGTTTATCAATATGCGTAGCTTTCATTGTGACATTAAAGCGCGCGACATTCAATCCAGATTGTGCTGGACCACACCTTTAGGACTTGTTTAGGCACAGGGGTTCATTGTTGTTGTTGTGGGGCTTAACGCCATTTTTCAGCACACGATAGGCTATACATGGCGGCCAGTATTAATGGTGGAGGAAGAAACCGGGAAATCCCGGAAAGAACCACCGACCCACGAGAAGCTACTGGCAAGCTTTCTCACATATCCACATTCGCCGAATCTTAGACTCGAACCCACGCAGACAGAGGTGAGATGGCAGTGATCCGTAACGGAGAGTGCTTTAGACCACTCGGCCACTCGGGGACAGGGGTTCGTTGCAAAGAAAATGAGGAGTCGAACCTGTAACAGTAGTGTTATGTTGTTACAGGTTAGACTCCTCATTTTCTTTGTAATGAACCCCTGTGCATGACCTGTGTGACTTGTACTATAATTGGATAAAGCTATGGTAAAAGTCATAGAGGTCATGTACGTGTTCAATTAGTCCTACAATGTAAGGTGTATAATATCTTATTTATGTTTTGGTAATAACAAGGAATGACTAGACTTAGGTTAAACAAGATTAGTATTAAATTTTAAAATAACAATTTTATAAAATTTAAAATGAAGAAATGCGCCTGCAGGACCGTGTGACTTCATAATCGGATATAAAATGGGTATCTAGGCAGAGTAATATTGTCGTCGTACAGTGTAAATCAACCATCCTGATATTATGTTGTTTGGGTCGAAATAAACAATATAAATATCAGGGTGAATATCCTACATTTTAGGACTGCAGGTAATACTTCTCTCAAACGAATAAAGTGCTCATTTGGAACTTGAGTAACCAGCAATTGTCCATGAGTAGGCCTATTGTACATGTTTCTGTAACATTCGTTATACTTTGGAACCTTCAGCTGTACTTTTGTGCCATTGTTGACATCCTCTGGAAGGGATTAGATAAACAGTTTATTATATTGCTTGTGTTATTGTTTTAAAACTGTTTAAGGCTACAAGAACTTGGATCCATCTACTGAAAATAAATTGCACTCTGGTATAAATTTTCTCAGTGTGCTTCATGCATGTTTTAGGACTTTGATTCTTTTATACACTGCTTTACAAATATGTGATGTGTAATGTATTAAACTATGTTAATGTATTGAACCATAGTTTAATAAAATAATTTAAAAATCACAAGTTAATGTCTGGATGCTAATTAAGGCCTGCAATGTCAAGGTCACATAGCATGGTTTTCAGATATGTGACCTTTACCTGAAGATCAAAATGTTTGGTATGTTACAGAATGACATTTCTTAGCTGCATATAATTGATCAAAAGTGTTCTGATAATCCATCATGGAGTTTAGATAATGCAACATGTTGTTTAGGGAATGTAACCAAACAAAAAACTAACCAAACCTTCATTTTTCCAATGTTAGAGTGTCAAACAGTGTGACATGCAGATTGTTGTAGCTTCATAATGATTCGTGTGATGTATGATGAGAATGAACCGAGGGGTTTAGGGGATATATACAAATGAAAACCTGAAACTTAAATGCAGAAAACTGTTTACATTTCCAAGACTGCCATTAGCAGAAATGGTTATTGCTACGTTTTACTTCCACAGTGTATCCCAAAACATAAAAAGATGTGATTTTTGGAGCACATTGTGTAGGACGTGTACATTATTTAAAGTATGATCAGTCTCTGATAAGAAAGTTATTGCTTTTTCTTTGTGGTATGGTTCTTGATCTGTCATGCATTGTACCAATCTTTACCATATTTAGCTAATAACACCCTGGCATAAAGAGCATTAAATTTGTGATGTTGAACCATCCACAAATATGGCTCTATTACAACAAGTTGTAAAAGCCATTTATTAACTACTTTTCAAAAAGTAATAATTGACTACTTTTTGCTTTTACCTGGATGAAACTTGGAACACGCTATTACCAATATTGTCAGTAGTGTGTACCAGATGGCCATTTTCTAGTGTTCTGAATGATGGGTGGGAGTCCAAGGTCTAGTTGAGGAAAGCTCAGTAGAGCTGCAGAAAGTGTTGTTTGAAGAAATTCACCCTTTTACCTTCACCTTGGTCCCTGACATTATGGGCTTAAAATCTGCTGGAATCTACATCTACGAAGCGTTCGCGTTTGTATGAAGTTGGAATAGTATGCACGTGCTATGTACATACGGTAAATACTTACTTACTAGTAGAGTCTAACTCCAAGCAACATATATAATGCGTTAGCAGATCATGGTCTATGTTGTTTGTTCTTCTGATTATTTCTAACAGACTGCAGAGACCCAGATCTGCTGGCACATTCTGCATTGGCAGATCAGGTCTGTGTTGTTTGCAGATCAGGGTCTGTGCAGTTTTTGTTTGGACTCAACTTATTAGCAGGTATATATGGTGATCATAATGAGTAAACTGATGATGTGGGTGGAGTAAATTACCCATGAGACAAAATACAAGGGACGCTTGTTTTAGAAGGTACCTTTTAAAATGGACACAACAATATACATAAACCCTTGTTAAGTTTACTTACATGTCTGACCTCTGTATCAAAGACACTTTTTACAAAGGACAAAATTGAAAGTTTCACCATTGCCTTTATCAAACTGGTTTCATTTATATTTCATAGTTTGTTATTTTGTTTTGGAAAAGATTGATACAAAGCAAAATATGTTGTTTATCCATGCAACTCATGATTTCAATTTTTGTTGTTTATTTGAAATGTCATGTCTAATCATATGATTTTATTTTAGCAAAATTGAAAATTGTTTAAAGTCTAAAAGTTTGAAACATAAGTTTTGACACTTATTAGTTCCTCCTCTATACATACCATACTGGTTCTTCTCCATTTCAGGTTACATTGATAGCTACTGAAGAAGATGACGTACTATACAGACCATCAAGAAATGACAAGCTGGATTTGGAGTTGACTTTCAACAAAGATCCTATAATTAACCCTTCAGTCTTTGTGTTTAATGTGGATGGGAGGGATAATCCTTTCAACTTTACCGTCCTAGTTGTGGATCCAGAAATGGAACACATTTGGGTGGACGTAATTGGTATAGTATTGTATATACTCACTTATAAGCTGAGTTTAGTGGCATACAACATAGACCCTGATCTGCCATTGCATAATTTACCAGAAGACCAGGGTCTATTATGCTTGTTATACAGGTATAGTACTGTATGTACTTGCTTGTAGGTCAAGTTGAACTGCACACAGCATGGACCCTTATTTGCCATTGCATAGTCTGCCAGCAGATCAGGGTCTTTTTTGTTTGTTATACAGAAACTGCTAACAAAACTGTATAGACACCAATCTGATAACACATTATGCAAAGGCAGGTGTGGGTCTGTGCAGTTTGCAGTTTAACTTGACTGTATTTATGGTGACATGTTAGGAACTTGTGTGATCATATGGTAAACAAATCTATGAAATAAGTTAAATAATTAAAAAATGCAATATAATATTATATTTCACATGAGAATTATAGTGTATTCATATTGTATTATTTAACAAGTTTGATATCTGGTCAATATTCATATTGTATTATTTAACAAGTTTGATATCTGGTCAATATTCATATTGTATTATTTAACAAGTTTGATATCTGGTCAATATTATGATTACCCACAGAAGCTGTGTTTTCAGATCGCCATGTTCCCACAAGTTTTATAAAAGTTATTGCACTTTTTGAAACAGTTATTTTTAATCTAGTTTGAAAGACTTAAGAGGACTGCCACTAAGTGGGAAATCTTTTGGTCAATAAATCACTTTGCTTCTGCAAATTATGTTAGAGTAGGCTTTTTGACATGGAACCTATCAATGTTTTTAATAGATATCCATGAAACTTGATACATATTACACCCCCCCTCCCACTGTGAAAAGGTGTCTTGAAAGTTATAATTGAGGTTTCTTTTTAATTTCCCTCACTCTTATCTACATGTGGCAGAGTTGACGCATGATCCGCCATCTTGTTTTTGAGTACTGTTTTTACTTAGAAATAAGAGAAAAACTATGTGACATGTTATGGATTGTATTAATTCTCTCAAAACAAAATCCCTTTAAAGGAAATAATGTGTCAAAACTCGTTCAAAATTTAAAGCCTGTTTAAATTTGTGCAAAATTGCACTAGAGGGAATTATGTAATTTCTTACCTATTTGCTGTTACTGTTGGTTGGGGGTCATGTACCAGGTAACAGTGAATAATTAAATATAAATTTCATGATTATTATTATTTTTAAAATTATTATTATTATTGTTGTTATTATTATTAGGAATGACTTACAAAATAATATAAAAATAGCAGCGTCAGTGTAATTTGTACAAAAGTTCTTATTCCTTTCAGTAGATCATGTTTCATTAATGCGCATCTGCTTACATTGTTAGGTGTTTTCCCTCAAGAATACAAGAACATTGTAAAGAATGTTGGAACAAGTGCTCAGTTTCAAATAACAAAACCCACAACCACAATTCCAGACAATGGTGTGGATATCACTGTACAAATAAAGGTAAGAGAGAATATGAAAGCCACATTATTAAACAGCGCATGTGATTATTTCTTGACACATGGTGGTTGGGGTAGAGAGAATATGTTGAAAGGATTAGTTATAGCCCTTCCACAGTGGCACCTTATTCGTGGAGTTTCATCATTTGAATATGGAGTCTACTGCCAAATACAGTATACCATGCATTTTTTCAGAGCCATATCACCCTGTCACACTGGAGACATCAATACATGATGTGGCCAATAGTAGGGTAACAGTTCATCAGTATGTCCTGGCATCGCAATATTTTATGCAATGACAACAATACTGCATCAATATTTCTACTACTGCAGGAATATTCCAATGCATATTGCATCAAGAGTGTGACAATATATTAATATAGTAACACATTGAACCTGTTATATCACAGTTTACATGAATTATAAACAAAGAAAATTGAAGAGTTCTGTGTATCTTCAAAAAAGTATTACAGATTTTAATGCTCTTTTGTGTATTATTTCCCATCTGCTAGACATTAGACATCAGACTCCAGCTTCTTCTAATCATCAAATGTCTGATAACCAGTCTCAGTGACAAAACATCAGAATACTTGGATATGGTTATGGAAAATGGTAAACAAATCATAAAGGGAACATTTCTAAATTTTGTTTCAAATTCAGGTATCAAAGACAGTTTGTAGATTTAATGTAAATATGAACAATATTCTGATTCCATAATGGTTTTCTAAGACTGAAATGGTTGAAGAAATTTAAAATGTAAACCTTGCAGCTGATTTTAATATTCCCATATGGGAATATTTCAGATTTCAGATGTCGGATAATTACAAAAGCATTATAGTGTTAGTAACAACCTACATACAGAATATTCATAATATATTCAGGTATTCATATATTCATGGTATATTAAGGTATTCATATATTCATGGTATATTAAGCTATTCATATATTTGTAGTATATTAAGGTATTCATATATTTCATGGTATATTAAGGTATTCGTATATTCATGGTATATTGAGGTATTCGTATATTTATGGTATATTAAGGTATTCATATATTTCATGGTATATTAAGGTATTCATATATTCATGGTATATTATGGTAATTCATTTATTTGTGGTATATTAAGGTATTCATATATTTCATGGTATATTAAGGTATTCGTATATTCAAGGTATCTTAAGGTATTCGTATATTCATGGTATATTAAGGTATTCATATATTTAGTGATAAATTAAAGTATTCATATATTTCATGGTATATTAAGGTACACCACTCCCTCGATAACTCGCGCCCGGATAACTCGTGAACCCGCTTATAACGTGGTGTCTGGCATGGCTCCCGATATTTTTTCCAAAGAAAATATATTTTAAAATGTGCTGAACGTGAAAAGAAATTGTGATAAGAATTGGTAAATTGGACCTTGATACATAGCTCGTTTTATCATCGAAAATGGTGATTATAGCCCGTAAATATAGAATCCATATTATGAAATTTGCAAGTTCTAATAAGATATCACATATTATGTTAGTTTTTTTGAGAGAAATAGTTGTCAGTACACTGTAAATAAACAGTCTGGTGAAACAGCGATCAACGAAATATTCTGGTAAATGCTAACAGGTGGCAACAGAGAATGAAATAAACACCAATTAAATGTCTTGCTATGTGAAATTCACGTTCTAATCCTTTAATTTCGCTTCATTGTAAACACTATAATTGCAACATATTCTCTTCTATGGAAACATGAAAAGAGTCAATTGACCGTCACATCGAAACCCGTGAGTACTTCTGTGAGAAACTAATTACATGCCGGCTTTGTTTTGATCAACAACTTGGGGAAGTGTTTGTTGCATTAAAAAAATCAATTAAAAGAGACCTGTGTTGTTTTATCACTTTGAATATGTCTTTTGTATCAAATCAAGCAAGGGAAGTACAATAAAAAAAATTCAAAGGCATGCCAATAGGAACATAAAGTTCTTGTGGTCATTACTGTTCTCAGAATTCATTTTATTTGACCAGTCGAAAATGGTTTCACATTTTTATGTACTTAATATCATTAAAGTATATAATATCAGTAATGTATCCTAATCATTTGTAAATGTGACCATGGAGAGCAAAGAAGTAAGCGAAAGGTGTACTCAGTGACTGAAAAGCTGTGCATCATAGATAGTCGACATTTAGAGGATGGCTTAAGGATTGAGCAGAAACTTTGGGATTACTTACATGATGTTGATTCAGATGATGGAATCAAATGAAAACGAGCACGGACTGCAGACGATACCAAATTAGATGATGCTGTGTATGCATGGTTCACACAGCAAAGTGAACAAGGTGTTCCCATCTCTGGAACAATTCTCAAGGCCCAAGCAGAAGAAATGGCAAAAATTATGGAGAATGAATCTCATTTTAGGGCAAGCCATGGATGGCTTTGGAGATTCCAGCGCCGACATGGAATTAAACAAAATTCATTGTCGGGAGAGATGCGCTCAGCAAATCAGGAAGCCGCATGTAATTATCCATACCATTTCAGAGAGATTATCATCCGTGAAAATACACAGAGGCGGCAGAGAAATCAAAGAGTAACACAAAAAAAATTAACAGATTTTTTCAAAATGTGAAGTGATATTTGTCAAACGTGTCACAAACTGCAAGTATTATCGTGTTCTAATTTACGTTGTTTTAAATTTGTAGACCCATTGAATTCATGTTGGTAATGGTTAACCCTTGTGAATTTATTTTTTTTCATTTTACTTCTACCGCAGTCAAATCCACCTTTCATTTTATCGACATTGTTTTTTCGAAATGAGTGTCGATCTTCTGTATAAAAAATGTCTACTTTGAATCAAACAATAAAGCTAGAATGTATCCAATTCAACACAAAAATTAGTGACGTAGTACACAATGTGTGAAGTTGTACATGTGATAAGCGAACGGAAACCATGTGGAATAATGTTTTGATGATCTCCTCAATATACTGTAAGTTATCCTGAGATTAATGTTACTCTGTGAGGAAAAAAGTAAACAAAGTACACCGCTATGAAGAGATATGTATTCACAGTTAATCTTAGCACGATTATTAATTTAGTGTTCAACACTGTGACATGCCAACCCACCCCCACCCCCCTTTTGCCTCTATGTTGATCCCTTTGTTAGTTTTGTTGTTTATTATAGGTCCCTCGATAACTCGCGCCCTCGCTTATAACGCGGTCAATGTTTTTGGACCCCATTGTGCACGAGTTATCGAGGGAGTGGTGTATTCATATATTCATGGTATATTAAGGTATTCATTTATTCGTGGTATATTGAGGTATTCATATATTTCATGGTATATTAAGGTATTCATATATTCATGGTATATTCAACTATTCATATATGTTGGTATATTCAAGTATTTGTATATTTATGGTATATTCAGGTACTCAAATATTCATTGTATCCTGACTCCAGTATTGTAGTATGTGTTGTACTGTATGCTTATACGTAGTATATATTGAATCACCACTCAGGTGTTGTGAGTTTTATTATATCATGACCAAGCAGGCAATACACCATCTCAGGTGACTAACTGTTGCAAACCAATATGCATGCTTTAAAAAAATGTGGCAGATATTGCACAATAAAAAAGAAGTCTAACCATATTGTTTTTATTTTGTTACGTATTGCCATAACCTCATAGCATGGAAATTTCTGTGCACTGCAGTACATGCACCTCAAGTATTACTGTGAAGAAACTTATTAAGATGTTTGTAAATAAATAATCAGTGTCATGTTTGTCTCTTATTGGTTTACATTTGCTACTTGTTAGGTAATTTAGCTGCATTATTACAGCCCTGACAGCATTCCATTGAACATTTATACTCACTTATAAATCTAGTCAAACTGTAAACAACAAAGAACGTGATCCACCATAGCATAATGTGCCAGCAGATCTTGGGGTATGTTGTTTGTTCTAATAATTACTCCAGGCAACTGCACAGACATGTATGTCAGTGCATTATGTGACAGCAGGTCTAGGTCTGTGCAGTTTTGCAGTTGGACACATAAATGTGTATATGCAGTACGTTATCATTTATATTTCATTACATATTATCATAGCTTGCAACTTTCTGTTACAAGACAAGATATTCTGTTCCAGTTGCTTATATTTCATCGGATAATTTGTCAGTTTTCAGTACTTAAGTTCTTTTAAGTATGCAAGTTGTATATGCAATTTGTCATAAATAATGCAGATTTTCAAATTCAATTCTTTGTCAGAATTTGTCCCTCAGAAGTTTGTTGTCCCATTGTTGAGTATTGTAGTCAGTAATGCAAGTTTTATTGTTGCTTCACTGTCATATACTGCAGTAATGTGCAATACCTGATTAGGATGCTTGTAAATGAAATAATCAGTGTCAAGTCTATCACTTATTTTTTTTAATTTTATATTTGCTACATGGTAAGCAATTTTATTATTTTATTACAGCTCTGATAGCATCAAATTTTTGTTATGCATAAAGAATTTTTTCTGACCCATAATTATTCAGTTTATATGTTTTTAATGACCAGAAGTCCTAATGACCGTGCAGGGGAACTCATTCCATACCAATGACTTCAATAATTTTTTTGCATATCATTATTTAAAATAATAAAATGTCAGCTTAAAGATTTATTTGATTTGTAGACTTGACTGCAAATGATATTATAGTTGCTGATGGAAAATGTTTGACTTAACAGAGTTAGTAATAAATAAAATATTGAAATAATTCAGGATGAATACTTTTTTGAAAATATTTTTGAATTTGATATAGATATCTGAATGTTAATTGTATTGTTTGTACTAAATATTTGTCTGCTTTTGGTGCACCTTATGACTTGAAAACTATTTTGCCTTTTTATTTATCTATCTATCCATTGATCGATCTATTCTACAGGTGAATGATTCTGGTGTTCCACCTGCTGTAACAAGAGGGAACATCACACTGAAATTGGTCAGTCTAGTGTGTTCGGTCAGCAATAATTCTATTTATATTGATACCAATGCTGATCTGTCGAAACCTGTTGCTACAATTTCCTGTATTAAAAAGGGACCTTTGACCTTGCTGTACACCATTGATCAACCAAGTAAGTAGTGAGTGGCTGAACGTATGTTCATCTCATCTGTACTGGTTTTATATATCAGTTTTATGTTTTTTTTAGTCTTTAAGCTGGGGACTTTATTTATGAAGCTCTAGTGGTTTTAGATATAATTTTTATTTTTTATTATAGTCATGAGTTGTAGGGTTTTAGTGTTATTATCTTGCCAAACATCCATTTTATTGGAATTTTCAAGTTCCTAAGCTTTTATACAATGAGTGCATTACACCTTCATTTGTTTATCCACCTTCATATAATTAGTAACATGGTGGAAAAATGAGGATGGTGAAAGATGAAGTTTTTCAATCATGTTTATAGAGACTAATTAACAGTTTGTTTCTTGACAATTGAGGGAGCAATGCATATATATTAACTATCAGTTGATATTGGTAAATATTTCTGAAAATCTTGAAGTTTATTGTCACCAAAAATAAAAATGTTTGAACATTTCTAATTAGGATTTTGGGAATTCTGTCCAATTTCATCAGCAACCATTTGACCTAAATACAGCACCAGTAAATATAGAGAACACTTACAGACCGTGAAGTGGGTAATTTTATCTTTGTAATGAAAATGGAATGAAGAGTCAGCAAAGAATGAATGGAAAATAGATGCAGAGTGAATTTGTTAAAATGCTGGATATTTATTTACCAGATGAAAAGCCATATATCTATTTTAATTACATATATTTATTTTGTTTCTGTCAAGGTTCTGGAAATTTCAAGATATCTGGTAATGATACATCAGCACAAATATTTTTGACATCAAATTCTGTGACCAGATATCAAACAACAGTGTATGTTAATGCCTCCCTTGACTCAGCAAATTCAAGCGATATCATCGTCTCTGTTTCCATGAATGTAACTGTGGGTAAGACTTTTGACCTCATCTCCTAACTTTCTTAGATTTTCAGCCAAATTTAGCAGATACAGTCAAACTCACTTATCTTGACCTCAGTTATCCCGAGAACATATTTATGTTGAGCATTTTGGTTTGGTCCAGAAAAAATCCTTCTTTGGTTATGCTAATTTTTTCCTGCTTATCTGGACCCCTGTTAAGTCAATAACTTCATTATGTTGGGCATAAGTTTCGGTCCATAGTAACATGTGGACCCTTTTATTTCAATGAAATGATTCAAAAATATGTTTTCATACATATTCTTAACTCCGGTGACACTTTCCGCAAACAGTTTAATATTTTTTAATACATTCAGTCATTTCACTGTAGCTTCATCATCCACATGTACATAATTAGAAAATTCTTCTCGAGCAATGCCAGTGGAGTCTGCAATCTCATTCTCATCAGCCATTGATTCAAGACATTTCCGATTGAAGCAATGAAATCTATGAGTGTTACATTTTCCATAGTTATCAGTGATGGGAACAAATTTACTTTGTTGTGCAAATTTCGTTTTCTGTTTTATTAATTTTTCTTTTCTTTAAATTCTGATTCTGTCTTGAGCCTGTAAAATTTGACATAGCGACACATTACAGTGTATCAGTTTCCATTAAATAATATCTGTATTTAGATTCATGGCAGCTCTAGGTACATGTATATATGTATATCCTATTTCCTTTCTGTCTGCAAAGACACAAGCAAATCCATTTTGCTGATATAGGGGTGGTCAGGTTTTGATAAGTTCATTTTTATTTTTCGGGAAGGAAGGTTATTTTATTTACCGAGGAATATTATATTTGCTCACTGCAAAATATACATTGACCATGGAATTACAAGAGAAAATAGAATACCTTTGTTTCAGAGTGCACATACATGTACACGTTATCAGCACTGTTTATTTTGTATTGTCTGTAATGTACAGCTGGAGTCTGAATTCAGTCTAAAAACTTATGAAATCATGATACTTGTTATTAAAGTCAAACTGTACACAAACATAGCAATTATCAATCTTTAAACTGCAATCTGTTTCTCATCAATGTTTCAGTAAACCTAAGAGTAAGAGATGGGAATAAAGGTCAAGGACATTTTTAAAATTAAGTTACTGGTTTTTATGAACCATAGTATCTCAAAACTAGGTTGTGTTGATGATTTTTTTTACATCCCTAATGTAATCGAGAAAACCGGGTTTGACTGTACCCTAACATGTATACCACGTTGAATTTGTTTGATTCTATCATTCTATGATATAATTTGTAGGAGTTTTGGTCCCTGATTGTGTCCTACTGACTTCAGGTTCTGCAGCATTACATTACAAAGGATTATTGGATTAAAACCAAATTTGCCAAACAGCTTCATTTTAATTTGATCTTGAAAAGGTTTCCTTTTCATCATTCCACAGTATCATATAAAAAAGTTATGGCCTCAGACTTCTTGTCCTTCTAACTTTGGTTCAGCAGCATAACTTTACAAAGGATGGATGTATTTCAACCAAATTTATTGTGCATTTTATGATAAGAAGACTTTGAATAAGTGCGATATCCAGATTCCACATAAGAGGAGTTATGGCCCTTGAGTGCTATTCTCTTGACTGAAGTTTCTGAATACAGTATCCTCTGTTTAAGGGCATGTCAGGCAAACTGTTAAGTAAATGGGGTCATTTTTGATGCACCCATTGCTAATAGCTCCAGCTAATTCATTTGATTTTAATCAAATCCTATGGAAAATCAAATATACTTTCAAACCTGTGAAAGAATTTGTTTCTGGAAAGTGATCAAAATGACCTCTTAAGGCAGGTGGTTGCTTAAAATAGAGGTTTATTTCTGCAGTAATTCATTGTGGGTAGCTTACAAAGGTTGCTGTTAAAGACAGGTGGTTGCCAAATCTAGTGTGCTTTAAAGCAAGTTTGTGCCACAGTATAAAGTGGCCTCATAAAGCAGATCACTTCTATAACTCCCATAATCAGGGTCATTTAGAGAGATCACTAGTTTTGCATACATTTCGTTATCATCTAAATTATTTCACTTTGTATTATGTCCATGATATTTAATTTTCATAGAAAGGGAGAGTAAAGTGTGCTGTTATCTCAGGAGTCAAGCTAGACTTGAATTTTAGGGAGAAGTGACTTCTCCTTTTGGACAGAACAGGGAGAAGTGAGAGCTCAACACGGAGAAGTGGATGTGAAGCAAGAAATGCAAAATATATATATATATATATATATATATATATAGATATAGATATAGATATATAATGTGTGTTCTTTTGTTTGAATTATGCCCTCAAATTTCCTAGTATTCATACTGGCATTTAACATTGGATTTAAGCAATACTTTATTTTCAGGTTGAAAATTGAGTTATTTTGGCCATATGACTCTAAAAGAGAATAATAGAAACTACAATGTAACAAATTTTAACTGAGTAACCAGATTACATTATCGTAATTGCAAGTTAGTAAATATGCTTAATCAACTACCCTTAATCAATTTTTTGTATTTATTTATTTATTTTATATACTTTCTAAAAGTTCACAACAATGGCTTTCAGATTTCTAAACTTGTTTGAAACAACCCCTGTACAGTGTACATGGGGGCAACTGCACACGTGTCTTCAGACCACACTGTTCGTCCTCATTTCTTTGTTGCTGATAAAACATTACCGTAACTATTCATACATAACACACTAAAATGCATAAAATTACAGACATGGCTCCTTTATAGTCGGTACATGAACTAACCCTTCTTTCCAGAGCATCTATTTTTAGAAGGAGGGGTTTTCGTAATGTAATCACTCACTATATATAGCTTCATTACAACAGTCCATTGATAGGATTGAAAATTTACTGTTTATTTATTTGTCTACGTACTTGTAGTAATTTTAGGCATTGATTAAACAGTTTATGCTTTGCAGTTTTTTATTCCGCAGTTTCACAAATACGAGTCAAGTCAGAAAACAACTTTGACCTTACAACGCTTCTTGCGAATTCCACGACACAGCATTGTCCCATACGTTTCTGACCTACATAATTTCATTTTAAAGTTAAATCTTATATAATATGATACCTAGGCTTTGCTTTCTATGAATTGTATATTTTTCTGAACATATTTGCCCAATGATTTACGAAAACAGACAATCTAATAAACTGGTACTTCCCAGACATAGCAATGTCTGCCATTATTTCCCCGTTACTGGTACACTTGCACTTTCAAACTAATTTTATGTCGAAATAGTGTAAAAGAGGCATTTAAAATATCCCGATCACCGATTCTGTTCTTAAAACACAAATTGCTATTGACATACTATTGTTAAAGTTTCGAAACACAAGTTTGTATGTTTTAATCATCAAAGGATAACATCGTAAATCAGGTCAGTGATAGGGGCCTAGTTGCTAACTTACTCGGGAAAGGGATAAAGGTCAACCAGCTATCAAAACACATGCATGTGAATGTGCAAGAGTTTGTCAGCATAATTTCTATAAAAACTAGGCCTAGCTACTGATGGCTTGATGAATACATTTCGCTACAACACTAACCTGGTTAAGGCAAGGGGGCATCTCAAAACATACAGTTAGTCAACGTCCCTCTATGAATATCACAGGGCGAAGTTGTTTTCGCTTTCCTAACAGAAGAAGGCAATGTTTACACTTTTTAGGTGACTTAGTTGCCCACTTCGCCTGGTAGCGTGACCCCTGTTATCTAACTGGTGACTTTTAGAGTTTTAATGATGCCATAACTGATATTAAAAGGGAAATAATTTTCTTTGATCAATCTAATGATTCTTGTGTTACTTGCATGTCACCTTCATTTCTTTGTACTGATATGTATTATCTCTTTCTCCTTCCCTCTCTCTCTCTCTCTGTCTCTCTCTCTCTCTCTCCTCATCCATCCAGTCACTTAATGACTGTATTCCAAACCATCCATCCACCTGCTGATCCACCATCGATCTATCTGTTTTAATACAGTGACTGCCTCCCAATCTTATGATCTAGTTTGACACTTGCTAGCTACCTACCTATCAACCTGACTTCCTCATATCGCCTTTCTATTTCAGCTGATTTGAAGCCAAAGTGCAGCTCGCAGAATGTGACTGTTGTTTCCTTCAGTGAAAACGCTTCATTAGGGATATGCTCGGATGTAGCATACATCTGCCAAAATAATTTGTCATCCAGTATGACATGCAGAGATCTTAACTCCACCACTTTCTTCAATCTGTCCTGTGTTATTGGTGCTAATGGTGCACTTTCCTTGAAAGTTTGCACTGTGCAGTCACTAGGTGGACATGTTGGTAATTTCACGGTAAGTTTTGTAAGCCCAAAATAAACTATGATCATTGTTGCTACACTAACTAGGATGGATTTCTGGTAATTTTTTAATCAAACTTGGTACGTAAAGTTTTTGAATATAATTCAAGATTCAAGGTTATTTTAATGTCATAATTATGATATTTGTACCACTGTTGACAGTGTGCTTTTGATCGTATATTGATAAAGTTGGGTGTGCTAAGCTGTAATCACCTATGTTTATGTTGAGTTTGATTACCTGTTTGCATAGATTAGTGAGTTTTCCTGGTATCTGAAATGGCAGAGCTTATTACTATCTTTATTTGAGCATTTCTTAACAGATATTTAACAACCTTGCAATGTAAGCTTTAATCATCAAATATAAGATTAGTTTGATCAGCTGACATCTATTTATGTGAATAAAAATGACCTGGCATCAAATTGACTGAATTTGTTTCCATTTGAGAGTCTGTATTTCTGATCAGATTTTGATCAGAATTAGAATGTAAACTATATATTTAACATGTTTAAGATGTAAAATTTTATTTTAGGTGAGCAAAATCAATGGTTTAGTTACCTGGACTATGATTAGTGTATCTCTCTTAAAATGGTCAATATCTCTGCATTAAAGAACCAACTTATACATCTGATAATGAGTGTAAAGTGTGCATGCAAACAAATGCATTGAATGATTTATTGACAGTTACTCACTGAACTCATAACTTAGATTCCAATAGATTTATTTTTCTGCAGACTTAGTAGATAAAGTCATAGACATGATTACAAAGTTATTAGCCATTTAAAATAGAGATGTATGTTTGGGAAAATAAAAAAAGTCAGCTGCATTTAACAATTATCAGATGAACAATATGATGCCCACTTAGGCTTCTTGTTTTGGTAAATTCTGTAATTCTGCTAAAACATACTTGTTTTGGTCAAGAAATGGTCATGAAGTTTTTTAAATTTTTTGACCAAAATAAAGATAATAGATTGTGTTGCACTTGTGCTGTGTAGGATGTTCCCGAGTGTAGTTTAGTGACCTAAGCCTGTAAAATTCCACCACTTATATTACACTTCCAGTATGAAGGTAGAATGCTATTACACTTGACTTCACAGGGTGGAGTGGGCAGTTTGTTGATTACTTTTTGCACTTTTCTCTTTCCTGTACAGTTGGAATCTGGAAATGTTATCATTATATCATGATGACAGGGTTTGTTTTTCACTCTTATGATCTGGGTTTCACAGATTTCCAGACTTTACTCTTTGATTTTGCATTCCTATGGAAAATCCTGTGATTGTTTTGATTAGCTGGCCTTGCCTCACACTTGTGCTGGGTCTGACTAACCCATGTCACAACCTTATCTTCAAGCCAATCACAGTCTTAACACATTGTAGTTCTGACCTGAATACTGGTTACACCTATAACACCTGGACATTTCAAAGTGCAGTGGCAGTAAATCAGTGGAAATTTCACAGATATTAGAATGGAAAAGGCAATTTATATACTTCTTACAGTTTGTTCACAACAGAAGTTTGCTTCAAATTTAGATTGGAGCCATGATAGCTCAGTTGGTTGAGCATAAGACTTACAGTCTAAGGGGGTCATGGATTCAGTACCCTGTCATGCCAGTTTGGGTCAGCTGCCTATGTGTGTCCTTGAGAAAGCACTTAGCTCCCATTTCCTCAGCATACTATAGCCAAAAATGTGTGAAAAGAACCAACCAACAGCCTCTAATTTCCTCAATTCTGTTATTTTTGTTAATTACCTTTTGCATATTTACTTAGGGGTAGAGGGAGGAGTTTGTTTGTTACACAACATAAATCTAAATATTTGATAATGTCTTTTCTATTTGTGTAGTTTGGGCAAAGACATTCGTAAGATCACTGTGACTGAAAGAACAAAAGTGGTTTCTGCACAATAACTTTAATTTACTTCTACATCAGAAACCTGGTCTAAAATGTTGTTTGTGGCTTTGCTCTTGGAGTAAGGTAGAAGCTTATTGATTTTGGTGTGAGAACAGTCAGATTCACTGATTGAAATATGGAAAATAGTTTCTACACAAATTTTAGTTCTCAACCATATATTTTACCATATATGTCACCAAAGATGGTGGATCATTTATAGATATAAATGAAGTCTTTTGATCTTTAGGTCAGATTTTTGCAGTATAATTTGAGTTCTGGAAAAACATACCTTGACCAAAGTTTGTGGAGGGCTTGCATGTAAGGTACGGAAAAGACCTTTCGATTCAGGAGTAAAAAAATGGAAGATCATTGAAATTCTGTGTCAAAGACAAATAGGTTTTTGAAAATAACATTTGTACTTGAGTAGGTTCCTTGCCAAACTTTGTGGATGGCTTGCATTTAGGTAATAAGAAACCTGTTGATCTTGGGGTTTAAATTTCAAAAAAGTCTTAATAAGAAAACAATTTAAGGTTTTTGTAGAGTAAGTTTAATTTAAGACTGCTTATCTAGACCAAACGTGAAGGTCATTTTGCCTTGCTATTGTGGTTAAACACAGGACAGGCATATAATGAACTACTTAATGTAGGCTTGCTCTTTATTCAAGATGTTATTTTAATGAACTATATTTTTTACTACTTGTTTATCACATAGTTGGTACACTTTATATACTTTTTGATGAGTCAACATGCCAACATGTCACTTTCTTTGAATCTGACTGGTACGTGACATTTTTGCACATTATGTTCATTACTGATTGGCTGTGACAATGGTAATTTTCCTTGCCTCACCTTCTGGAACCTTCTATTTTGCAAATTACTGTCAACATTATGGTGGCCATCTTTCCAATCAAATGTGAAATGGGCATTGAGCAAATGGTCAGCTATCACAAAAACACACTTTAGTGGTTATTTATGTCAGAATATGGCCAATTCCATTGCACCCCATCCCCAGGACAAGCATGGTTTAAATGTCAACCTAAATAGGAGTAAATAAGCTCACTCTCTTATGAAAAGAATATCGACAAATTCGAGTCTCCTATGAACTGAAAGATATTCAATAGAGCTTTCTTCCAAATCAAATAAATGCATTTATATCCAATCACAAAACATTTAATCTTGAGTCACCATATTCACAGCAATACCGTTATATTTTAAAGTTGGTAAAATTTCTGCATCCAGTAATCATCCCTTCATGTAAATATCCAACAACTGTTTTTCTGCCATATCCAGTACTGCATCTATGCTGAATGTTCACAGCAGAGTTGACATAAACTTTTTGTGGAAATGTTGTAAACAGTCTTATCAGGATCCATTTATCTGGTGTATAAACTACTCCAGCAGGCCTGACAATATGACATCATGCAAGAATTTCCATTGAAGATCAAATGTTGAAAAATGATGTCTATATAAAATGTTCCATTATTTGGAAGGACAGTTGCTCTTTGTTTTATAATGTGTAAAAGCTATTACTTTTAAATGTTGCTGTTATAATTTGTATTGACTGCATTATTGATTCAGCTTGCATCTTGGTCTATTTTATCACATACAAGAATATAATGAAATGCCAAAACTCATCTGTTCTTCTTTATCTAACTCTTTCCACTAAAAAAAGTCTATGTGATAAACAGATTCTCAAATGGATAATGATTAAATTTTAAATTGTGAAACTTGTTAAATAATTTCCAAAGCTCACAGAAGCTGGAAATTATTCAACTTGTGTCATAAATTCAGTATTAAATAATTGCTCATTTTGAGATCCTCTATTTGTGCATTTTTCTTATTGAAAATTAATGTCTTTTTTAAAATCCACTGTTTGAAGGTGAATGCTGTTGTGGAAAATGACCGCGGAAGTTCTGGCATCTTAAGCGTACAAGTGATGGTTACAAATATTAATGATGCTCCACACATTGTTGTTGGAACCAATGTACTTGCCGTAGATGAGGATGTATCTTTAAACTCTACAATACTGAGTGTGAATGTTACGGATGAAGACTTACCTTTCGGTGACATACTGACGTCTTCCATTAGTAAGTAGTCTGAGGATTTATTTTTTCATCATTTGTTTCTTTGTATGCTACAGCCATATTTATGAAGGGTATTATAGTGTTGTTGCCCATGTCCATACATCATGTCTCATCTGTATCATCAAAACCCAGCATGTCCATACATCATGTCACATCTGCCCATCACATCCCAGGATGTCCTTCAATTCCCATCATGCCTGCCCTTATGTTGCCGATGTTGTCTCCGCTCATGAACTTTTTGAAGTATGTCATAGAGTGAAATCACATTTGGTATGAGGTCTTGTATACCATTCCCATGATAACTTGCCCCTGGATATGTCACAAACCTGCTGATAATGCAGGGGTAGGCATGGATCCTATTTGTTTTAATCTAGAAAATGCCAGAAGAATTGATCCTTATTTGTTGAATGTGAAAAAAAATTGTGCTCAAAATTGGCAAATGTAATACTGATATATTGCTCATTTTATCATCGAAAATGGCAGTTACTTCCATAAATTTGAATCAGCATCCTCACATTCTCAGCTTATAATAAGAAGAAATAGTTTGTTACATTTTCTTTGCAAAAAAAGATTTTAAATACACTGTAAATAATACTATGTAATAAAATTTCAATCAATGAAAATGATCCTAATGTCTGCTGATGGCAACACGTAAAGAAATAAATAGGAATGAATTAATATTTGTCAAGTATATGTTGTGTTTTAGTCATTTATTTTAATTCAGATTCAGTGTAATCATCATAGATGCAATTTCCTTCTTGTATTCAAATTGAAAATTGAAAATTAAATTAATTTATACCAAAAAGTGAACAATTTCATTGGTAAAATCTGTTTATAGACAATTATTTGCAACAGGATTATACTGTAATGACTGCAAGTCTTGGGACATGAAAAAATAGTTACTTTGTTTTGTCCCAAGATTTGTATGCATTTAAAAATTATAGCATGTTTGGTTTCCCAACACTTAGAGACATAACCCCCCACCAATCATGTCATTGTCAAGACAAAATTGGCAAGGTCGCCATACTGCACAGAGCAGTTACCAGCTTTTGTTCATTTATCATGTTAATAAACTGTTATATCTAGTATGATTGGTTATATGTTATTACTTTGCATGTGCATATTTTCCAATTTTCCAAACATGAAATAAAATAAAGGTAAATAAAAATTTCACTAAGTCAATGGGTATTTAAACATTTCCTGGCAATCTGTACTATATATTACGTACAAAACAGTACTTACACAGCGCAATTCATACATAGCATTACTTATATCATTGTTTATTCCAAAATATACTGGATGTTGATTTTGCTTTATTCATCATTTTTGCCAATCTCATTCTTCCAAATCACATTTAAACAAGATGTCCATTGCTATTTATTTTGACCCATGTGCTGAAGGTTACCATTTTTCAGAGATATCAGCGATCCAGCAAAGGGATATAAATCATATGAAATGACAAACATCTTTAATTATACAAGGCACATAACTAGCATATGGTATATTCACATAACTGGTCATCAATACATTTTAGTTTTGTGTTTTGGCTTACCGTAACACAAATTCATAACTTTCAACACTGTATGCATTCCACTTTTTGATTTTGGCCAGCTGGTTTTTTCAGTGTTTCCTTTTGTTTATAATTGTCAGATTTGTTTTGTCTTTTGTTTTCTGACAGGAGGCCAGGTAATTGTTTCAGCCATGAAACTGACTTGGGGAAAAAAGAGCGATTTTGTCTGGCATCAGTGCCGGTACACATTTGCTCTACAGCATTAATTCACACCAGTTAACTGTAGTAAAGTCTAAAGTGGGTTAAGCAGAATGATATGCAATGCATGATAACGGTACTAAATTATTTGGCCCCCAAAATTAATATTGGACGGATCATCCATTGACTATCATTGCTGATCAATTAAGATATGAACACCTGCTCGTTTGAGTAGCATGATTACCCTAGCCATGTAAACAGGTATTTGTTTATGGTTGTTTACATCAAAGCAAATTATGTATAAGTGTTTAAGGTACTATAGTTACTGTCAAGGCATTATTTCTGAAACTTCTTTATTGTATTTTGAAGGTATTATTTAAGTTTAGTACAATGGTGCCTATAATTTGAATCAAAGGGATGCACTTCATTCATTAAAAGTCAAAAGCTCCAATGTACATGTGGTGACGCCATGATGTAAACATGCTTACTAAATATGAGCACTGAACCAAATGTTATTGTTGTTTTTGTTCTTGTCATACTGGAAGCACATTTTTAATTAGTTAGGTATTATTTACATTTTAAAGGCAAAATGAAAATGTAATTACTGGTGCACTGATACAATATTCTAATGCAATAGTGCTTAAACAAACAATAATAAACTGAAGATGAAAGAGAGAGGTTACTGTTGTAAATGCTTACAGCAATCCCCTAATACTCAGCACTTGTCATCAATTAAATTATTTGACTTGGGTAGAAATAACAAAAGAAACAGAGGAAAATTAAACATATTGATTGACTTTTCAAACAAATTATATCAATTTATAACATTCAGCGTAATAACTTATGATGATAGTCCCATAACAACCACAATCAATTTTTCTTTTTTTTAAATATCGTTACGATCGAGAAAATACTTTCTAATGCTTTTTGTCAGAGATCTAGGTAAGTGCAAAGTGAAATACTAACATTAGAGTCTCATTTATCCCAACTCTTTAGAAGCACATCAGAAACATTAATATTGGGTAATTTTTGGTAGGATGAGTAAATCTGAATCATACCTATAATCCACTGGATTGTGGAATGTGCATACAAATAAATACTAATGCTAAATACATACATTATCTGCAAGATTGTGTGATATGAGTGCGACTTGGTTGTTCTTATCATTTTGATAAATAAAGTTAAGATAGGTATGGTTTTAACCATCTTTGTGTCTACATATATAAACTAGTCCCCAACTTTAAAGCCCATCAGTATTCCATCTAATTCTTTTAACAGGAGTGTGGTCATTGACCCCATTAAATGCTTTAGTTTTATAATTTCTTCTAATGAATTATATCATTTAATTTTGATGAGAACCAATTGTGTTCAGATTTTGTGATTCTTAAATACCATGTTTTTGGTGCTTTTATTTGTTATTATAACAAAGCCTTGTTAGAACATCTGGCTTCATCATTTATAATGTAGGTCACTTTTATTACTCCAATGAACTGTGTTATCAAGAATGGGCACTGTTGTTAGCTCCACGAGAGTTAATACTTCCATGAACAAGAGTTAATATTACTCCAGTGAACATTAGTTCTAAGACAGCTTTTATTATTCTCATGAACAGTATTATAAAGAATGAGTAAGGGTTTTAGCTCTAAGAGAGTTTTTATTACTCTCATGAACAATTATCAAGAATGAGTAGTTTTTAGCATTAAAATTTTTTTATTACTCTTATGAACAATGTTATCAAGAATGAGTACTATTATTTTGTTCTAAGAGTTTTTATTATTTCCTTGAACAGTTATCAAGAATGAGTATTGTTTTTAGCTCCAGTAGAGCTTTTATTACTATAAACATTGTTATCAAAAGTGAGTACTGTTTTTAGCTCTATGAGAGCTTTTATTACTGTCATAAACAGTTATCAAGAATGAGTACTCTTATTAGCTCAAAGAGAGTTTTTATTATGCTCACGAACAGTGTTATCAAGATAACTGTTTTGTTTGTTCTAAGAGCTTTTATTATTCCCATGAACAGCATTACAGAGAATGAGTACTGTTTTAGCTCTAAGAGTTTTTAT
This sequence comes from Megalonaias nervosa, assembly GCA_016617855.1. Classification (NCBI taxonomy): domain Eukaryota; kingdom Metazoa; phylum Mollusca; class Bivalvia; order Unionida; family Unionidae; genus Megalonaias; species Megalonaias nervosa. Next base: position 29,356 of record JAECUM010002185.1, read on the forward strand.
TACTCTCATGAAAAGTATCAAGAATGAGTATTGTTTTTAGCTATAAGAGCTTTTATTACTCCCATGAACATTGTTATCAAGAGTCAATACTGTTTTCAGCTCTAAGAGAGCTTTTATCACTCCCATGAACAGTTATCAAGAATGGGTACTGTTTTTAGCTCTAAGAGCACCTTTATTACTCCCATGAACAGCTATCAAGAATGAGTATTGTTTGTAGCTCTTAGAGAGCTTTTATTACTCCCATGAACAGTTATCAAGAATGAATATTGTTTGTAGCTCTTAGAGAGCTTTTATTACTCCCATGAACAGTTATCAAGAATGAGTATTGTTTTTAGCTCCAGTAGAGCTTTTATTACTATAAACATTGTTATCAAAAGTGAGTACTGTTTTTAGCTCTATGAGAGCTTTTATTACTGTCATAAACAGTTATCAAGAATGAGTACTGTTATTAGCTCAAAGAGAGTTTTTATTATGCTCACGAACAGTGTTATCAAGATAACTGTTTTGTTTGTTCTAAGAGCTTTTATTATTCCCATGAACAGCATTACAGAGAATGAGTACTGTTTTAGCTCTAAGAGTTTTTATTACTCTCATGAAAAGTATCAAGAATGAGTATTGTTTTTAGCTATAAGAGCTTTTATTACTCCCATGAACATTGTTATCAAGAGTCAATACTGTTTTCAGCTCTAAGAGAGCTTTTATCACTCCCATGAACAGTTATCAAGAATGGGTACTGTTTTTAGCTCTAAGAGCACCTTTATTACTCCCATGAACAGCTATCAAGAATGAGTATTGTTTGTAGCTCTTAGAGAGCTTTTATTACTCCCATGAACAGTTATCAAGAATGAATATTGTTTGTAGCTCTTAGAGAGCTTTTATTACTCCCATGAACAGTTATCAAGAATGAGTATTGTTTTTAGCTCTTAGAGAGCTTTTATTACTCCCATGAACAGCTATCAAGAATGAGTATTGTTTTTAGCTCTTAGAGAGCTTTTATTACTCCCATGAACAGCTATCAAGAATGAATATTGTTTTTAGCTCTTAGATAGCTTTTATTACTCCCATGAACAGCTATCAAGAATGAGTATTGTTTTTAGCTCTTAGATAGCTTTTATTACTCCCATGAACAGTTATCAATAATGAGTATTGTTTTTAGCTCTTAGAGTTTTTATTACTCCCATGAACAGTTATCAAGAATGAGTATTGTTTTAGCTCAAGAGAGCTTTTATTACTCCTATGAACAGCATTATCAAGAATGAGTGCTGTTTTTTGTTCTTAGGAAGCTTTTGTGTTAAACATAGATAGTAGCCTGGTGGGCTGTTGGAAAAAAAAGATTAACATCCTAGCATAAATTTAGTAGCCTAGAGAGGACTTTATAATAAGAAACTGTATTTTTTAAAACTTCTCATTTTCTTTGTTAAAGGTCAATGATATTTTTTTTTTTAGTGAAATATCATCAGAGGTAATAAAGTATTATGAAAATATTTAGGACAGATCTTGATATGATGTCAATGGAATGTAAGAATTCACCATATTGGTAGCCCAGATTTATCATTCGGATATGCCTCAGGCTTTAGGCATAACTAGATTGTGTCTTCTATACTACATTCAGTTAGCTGGCCAATAAGTCAGCAGAGTAAAATCTAAATTTTTTTTCATTGTTTAGGTAATTTTGATGTACAACATTGAACTTCTCAAGTGCATTTATAAAAACAATTGTCTTACAGTTGACTCTAATTTGTGAGTTTATTCCTTTTTTTGAGGCTACTGTCTAACAAAACTGAAAGTTTATGTGTTTGGATGTATATTGCAGATTCAACAGATATTTCTGTTACTCTGCCCTTCAGAATAGTGCAGCGTGGAGTAGACGTTGGGAGTAAAACTGTAGTCTTTGACATCCAGGTGATTCAGGCCTTGAATGCTTCTAAGCAGCAAGTTTACAATTTGACCATAAGGGTAAGTCATAATCATAATCATCATTGTTATTATCTTTCCATTTTAGGCATGTAGCAAGATGAATCACTGTTTTGTCAGCAAGTATAACGTTATCAATCTTGATATACAGAATTCAGGTTACAGTTTTTTTAAAAGTCATGGTTCGCAGGAGAGACCAAGAGTTCTTTTGAAGCAATTATTAATTATTCTTTTTTGTTGAAAAGCATGGGACATAGTATCCATGTTTCTGCTCTATGTCTTGAAAGCCATTACTTACATGTGTTTCCACTCTGTGACTTGAAAACCATTACTTACACAAATTTCCATACTATCACTTGAGTTTTGGACTATAGTATACTACTTGTTGCATATTACGTAGTATACAAATTGAGTTGAGGACTATAGGATACTACATGTTGCATATCACATAGTATACAAATTTAGTTATGGGTCATAGGATACTTCTTATAGCATATTAAGTAGTATACAGATTAACTTATGGACCATAGGGTACAAGACCACTCCGGTGGCCTAGTGATTAGCGCATCTGCCTTGGATGTGGGAGGTCATGGGTTTGAACCCCTGCCGAGTCATACCAAAGACTTATAAAAATGGTACTAGTAGCTACCTCACTTGGTGTTCAGCATTAAGAAGTTAGTGTTAGGACTGGTTGGCCTGGTGTCAAGATAATGTGACTGTGTGGGACATCATGCTACATGTCTGCAGCATGATGCCCTAGTGCTAGACATTGCTGTAAACTGTCACCTTGCAGAGATCTTAGTGATATGACTGAATAATTGTTAAAGCTATGTTAACAATCCAGATCTCACACACACACACACACATACACACACACAAACACACACAGAGGATACAACATGTAGCATATTATGTAATACACATATTGAGTTGTGGACCATTGGATACAACATGCAGCATATTAAGTAATACACAAATTGAATTGGGGACCATTCAGATACAACATGTAGCATATTAAGTAATATGCAAATTGAGTTGTGGACCATTGGATGCAATATGTAGCATACACTAACTAGAATGGTGGATGATTACAGTGATAGATCAAGGTAACCTTGTAGGCACAGTGTTTCTTGACCATTGTCAAATGCTTTTGACCATGTAAATCACAAAATCTTGCTGGAAAAGCTCAGCATATAAGTTAACCATGAAAGCTTAACTTGGTTTCAAACCTATCTTGAAGGCAGACAGCAACAAGTTTTTATTTTTAATAACCTTTTAGATAAGAAACTGATAAAGTCAGGAGTTCCACAAGGATCAGTTCTTGGACCATTACTCTTTCTGCTGTACATCAGTGATTTACAATATCACATTGAGCTATCCACCACCAACATGATTGCAGATGATATGACATTGTATAACATTAGATCAACAGGCCATGAGATTAGCACTACATTAAATAAAGATTTGGTAATATTAAATGACTGGTGTGAACACATTGGTATGAAGATAAATACACCCAGATCAAAAACCATGAACATAGGTAGCTGAGCAAGAGCAAAAGCGGAGAAAAGTGACTTCAAAGTAATGATAAAAGGAATGGATATACGAGAGTCTGAAAATGAAAAACTACTTGGCAGCATGATAGACAATATCTATACAAGTTGAGGGGCCCTGAGTGGCCGAGTGGTCTAAAGTGCTCAATGTTACGGATCACTGCCATCTCACCTCTGTCTGCGTGGGTTCAAGTCTCAGGCTCGGCCAATGTGGGTATATGGGAAAGCTTGCCGGTAGCTTCTCGTGGGTTGGTGGTTCTTTCTGGGGTTTTCCCGGGTTCTTCCTCCACCATTAATACTGGCCGCCATGTATAGCCTATCTTGTGCTGAAAAATGGCGTTAAACCCTATAACAATAACAACAATCTATACAAGTTGATAAGGTCATTAAAAGTTAACTTAGACACTTTATCTCTTGAACAGAATAAAATCTTATCTCCCTCAAGAACAAAAAAGATATTCTACACTGCTTATATAATGCCACACTTAGAATATTTTTGTTCTATAGGGGGTAATAGTGGTACAGTAAATCAGGAAAGATTACTGTAATTTCAAAAAAGAACAGCTAGAGTTATTCTTGATGCTGACTTAGATACACCATCAACAAATCTTTTAAAAATCCTGAAGTGGCTTCCATTTCAGCAGAGGACTCAGTTCCAAAAGGGTTTACTTGTCTATTAATCCTTTTATGGTTTGGCTCCTGATTATCATAAATGTAATTTTAAATTTGTTGTAAATGTACATAGATATCAGCTAAGATCCATCACAAAAAACAAGTTATGTTTACCTACCATATATGCTCGCATATAAGCCTGTTTGTGTATAAGCCAATCCACCAAACTGAACAGGTGTAAACATTTAAAAGCACATGACCCGCATATAAGCCGACCCACAACTCTGAGACATCACAAGATGCATGCGGTAAGTGCTAAATGCATTTATTTAGGCAAACTTATGTTAACAAAATGTACATGTATACTTATTTTGGGCTTGGCATGTATGATTATTAAAAAGAAATGGTATAAACTTGTTTGAAAAGTAATTTATTTAATTTTCTGTGTTCTTAATATTGTTTCTGCCTAATTTAGATTTGTGTATAATTTGATCGAACAATGACAAGAACTGAGCAGTCGCGAGTTGCTGTAACACTACCTCTCCACTTTGACTCAATTATTGTTTGTTTATGCATTATTGCATTGGACATTTTATATCAGTGCACCAGTAATTGCATTTTTATTTTGCCTTGAAATTGTAAATAACTAACTCATTAAAATTTGATCCCAATATGAGAACACAACGAACAACGATAAGGATTGATTCAATGCTCGCAATTAGGCTATTGAACATATTTACACAATGGCGCCACTGCAGGTACGTTGTAGGTTTGAACATGCGCTGAATGAAGTACATTCCGCTGAATGAAGTACATTCCTTGGAGTCGAATCATGGGCACCACTGCACTAAACTTTAATAATACCTCCAAAATACAATAATGAAGTTTTAGAAATAATCCTTTAAAAATTTTGCTAATACCTTAAAAGCCAAGTTGTAGTTTACTTTGATGTAAGTGACCTTACACCATTCCTGTCAACTCTCACGCCAGGAGAAGAAAAAAAAACCTCTGAATTTTGGGGTCACGCCATGCCTACCTCCCGATTTCACAATATCTCCCGACTTTTGCAGAGACATTATTATTACATTATGTCTTCGATTTTCATTTCTTCTAAGAAAGAAAAGTCCTACATAAATAGATATATCGTATGCAATCCATGGAAGCTATGTTCTGTTGTATCACCTGTGAATATTGTTGTGACGAAGTAATAACTTTACTAGAAAGAATTCGCTTCTTCACTACATAGGATGTTAAGTTAAACACTATTCATGTAAATTTGTGATTTTGTTTTCATCTACAACAATACAAAAATCAGAAAATAAACCAGAACAAAAAATAAACCACAAGTATAAAATTGTCAGCAATCAAATTCAATCCCAATTATGATCACCATGAATGCTGTAGCTCCATTCCCACCAAAAGAAACTTACATGAGTGAGCACCTGGCATTTTTATACCATATATACGAACTTTAATTACCATCATTAAATTAAAAGAAAGAATGAAAATACATACCATGCAGCATATGTGTCCTCAAAAAACTAATACAAAATACAGATGTTTTATAGTAAACATTACTAAATGCCCTATGAATTAACAATAAGGGAGTAAGGTCAGATATACAATGAGGGGAAAATAGTTGCCACATGTATGGTACCATGAGGTTGCTTATTTAGGTACCTTAAATTCACCAAAAATTGGCAATCCTTTATTTGCTGATCAATTGCTGGTGCTTGCGGAACACAGTAGTGTAAAGCATGGTTTGTTTTAATCATGACGGAAGGCCTGTCATTTTCACAAAATAGTTGCATTGATAAGGAATAACTTTTAATTAGTTTCGCTGGCTTTCTTGCTCGTTTATTTAAGATGAACCTTTAGCTTTTGTGCAGTTTAGCCACAGCTGACTAGAATATGAAAACAGGGCACATCCTGGGGGAAAGTAAGGTGTGTCACAGGGAGAAACCATGCGTCCTTTGCGAATTTCGACCATATTTGACCCGGAAGATCAATCAATATTTAGTGAAAACAAGGCTTTAAAAATGCCATGAAAAACCTCCCAATTCTAGGTCCCAATCTCTCTATTTTTTTATTCAGTCTCCCTACAGCCTTTACAGTAGTCAACAAAAAGACTTAAAAACTGTCAAGTTTAGGCATTGACCTGTGGATAAGTCGACCCCCCCCTTCTTTCAGGCCTTTATTTTTTCCTACATTTTTTGGCTTATACGCGAGTATATATGGTAAACGAAATTCAGAGTTTTATAAGAAGGGTTTTGCTTTTTCTGGAGCCAAACTATGGAATTCCATACCACCTTATATAAAGTCAGCTGACTCATGCCAAGCTTTCAAAAAGCTTCTTAGTCAACATCTACAGAAACAACCATTTGTATGATTTTGTTAATTCATTACTACTACTTTTTACAACATTGTTATCATGTACTCACCTATAATGTTTTAAACATTTTTGCTAGTACTATTTGTATGAATCTTGTATGTACTCATCCTTGAAACCTTGTGCATATTTTATTTTAGCAGTAGATCAATTGTTTTTAAAGCATTTGTTGTCTAAAGAAACCTCATCTTGTAAAAATTGTGCATTATATATGTATATATTAATACAAAAGCCATTGTAGAAGGCCTCATGGAAGATATGTCAGTTGAACAAATGAGCTTCTTTAAATAAAGCTATTATTATTATTATTATTATCATTATTAAGTAGTTTACAAATTGAGTTATGGACCATATGATACAACATTAAGCATATTAAGTAGTTTACAAATTGAGTTATGGACCATAGGATACAACATATGGCATATTAAGTAGTATACAAATTGAGTTATGGACCATAGGATACAACATATGGCATATTAAGTAGTATATGAATAGGTTATGGACCATAGGATACAACATATAACATACTAAGTAATATACAAATTGAGTTATGGACCATAGGATACAACATATGGCATATTAAGTAGTATACAAATAGGTTATGGACCATAGGATACAACATATAACATACTAAGTAGTATACAAATTGAGTTATGGACCATAGGATACAACATATAGCATATTAAGTAGTATACAAATTGAGTTATGAACCATATGATACAACATACGGCATATTAAGTAGTATACAGATTGGTTATGGACCATAGGATGAAACATATGGCATATTAAGTAGTATACAGATTGGTTATGGATCATAGGATGCAACATATGGCATATTAAGTAGTATACAAATTGGCTATGGACCATAGGATGAAACATATGGCATATTAAGTAGTATACAGATTGGTTATGGACCATAGGATGCAACATATGGCATATTAAGTAGTATACAAATTGGCTATGGACCATAGGATGAAACATATGGCATATTAAGTAGTATACAGATTGGTTATGGACCATAGGATGAAACATATGGCATATTAAGTAGTATACAGATTGGTTATGGACCATAGGATGAAACATATGGCATATTAAGTAGTATACAGATTGGTTATGGACCTTATGATACAACATATAACATATTAAGTAGTATACATATCGAGAATTATGGATCATAGGGTACTTTCAGGAGAAGCCTGTATGTGAGTGAGGAGCCAGGGGAAAATGTCTCTAGATGATTTTTGTTACTATTGTTGCAATCATTGTTGCATGTTGGTAGTGGTGAGGCTTAGTGATGGTCACTTGCACAATCTAACTCAAAGTTAATTATTTGACTAAGAAGATGTGAAACTCAAAATGTAATTTAATAAAAAAATGGAATTGAAAATTTTGTATGTATTACTTGTATTTGCAGGTACAAGACAAAGCAGGTTTGTTCAGCACAACACCTTTGTCTGTCAATGTGATTGATGTCAATCAGCCACCCATTTGTCCATCTTCAGTCTCAGTAAGAGGCAATATTACTACACCATCAGGGACAATACTGGGAACTGTACAGTGTGATGACATGGATGTCAACCCAGGGTTTAAATCTATTACATACACAATATTCACTGGAGAACTGCAAGTAGTGCAAGGTAAAAAAAAAATGCCTTTATTATATGTGCATGTTTGTTTGTGTTGCAGTTTAAAGGAACAAGTTGAAAAAAGAAGGAAAGCATGCATGCCTAACCATAAATGAGGTTATCTTATTTCCTGAGCAGTATTTTGTGAGAAAAATTGTTAATCAATTCTTTTTCTAAGAGGATATATAATTAAACATTGCAAGGATAAGATTATAAAACCAAATATATAACAAACTTTTCTTCATAAAATGGCATTTTGCTTTGTAAATAGACATTATAACAATGGCGAAACATGGACATGTATAAAATAAAAGCATTACTGCATATATGGTAATCTCAGATTGAGATTCTTTAGGCCTGGAAATCATTCAGCTCTTGAGCTTGAGCTTCAGATTGAGCTTTGACCAATCACTAATGAGGTTACTTTTGAAAGCTTATTTCGGATTGGTTAAGAATGGAAACCTCAGTTTCAATTTCAGACATAAGTCCAGTTTTATGACTTCCAGGCCTGTTGTTATGATTGTATAACTGTTATACAGAATAAAGTTCATTAGCTCACATGATGCTATAGAGTAGAAAATGAGCTAATTAGAAAATCAGTAGGTGAAAATGGTAGCAGATATCAAGATAACAGAAGGATACAGAAAATTTGTGAGGAAAACTAATGTTTATGATTAGTTTGGGAGACTTGACTGGATATGCATTGGGGATGGAAGGAATGGATACATAACAAAGGAACTATAGTCACTGCGCAAAGTTTTGCATGGACTTGAAGTAAGATACAATAATTATTATGACAATTTGTTCCTTTCAATGAAAATTTCATTTTTGAATGGGCTGCTTAGCGTCTGTGGAGTAAACATAGTAAGGATTCCTAATAAACATGCTCAGGGATCTCTCTGAGAATGGCTGAAGTCTGTTTGCAAGAAAAGTATAACAGATTAAGTTCAGCTGAGTTTGTTTTTTAATGCTCTGATCGAAACATTCTTCAGTGCAAATGGTTCACAGGTATCCAAATTCACTTGTATGTGAATCACATTAAGTTTTTCAAATGGGATTCCATTGAAGAGTTGTAGAGGCATCCAAAAAGTGCATATGCAAGGTGAAGGTTTAACATAGGATATCATGGACACAGACTAAATTTAGACCAGGTCTCATAATTGTGTATTAATTAGGGCAATACTTGGGATTCATATGTTTTCATGGATGTCAGTTTTTGTGGGTTTTTTTTAATATCTCATCTGCTTAAGCGGAATGCTGAGTCATCATAACACTGTCCACATAGGACTCTGCATTCCACCAAACCATTGATTCTTCATGAGACCCTGGTGTAAGCATCATGAATGTTTCAATGCATGTTATTTATTGTAATTAAACAAAATACTGATATCTAATTTAACTTTTATTTTGCAGATACATTAAGTGTTTTTTCAAATGGAAGCATGATTCTGATTGGCAACATGAGAAACATTGAGAACATATCTTCCTTTAAAATTGAAGCCAAGGATAATGGTGGATTGAAGACCAATGTTACTGTGATTATTATCATAAATAGTGAGTATATTATTACTTTCAGCTCTGATGAATGGCTTTTTTTAAAAAATTCTTGGCCAGTCATTTCATGAAATTACATATATAATATGATTCTTACTTTATATGAGGTCATAGCAGCTGTTACTTAGTTTACATTGAGTACAATATTTACTTCACATCCTAAGGAGGCTCTTGGTGGTGCTCTACAGTTTCATATTTTGCAGAGGGTTAGAATTTTAAAGAAAAATAATTTCCCCAGATGTCCTTACTGGTTATACTGGCTATTTAAAAAGACCTTGTATATCTTAGGTATTGTTCAAAGAACCTTTAATTCCCTTTATTTTGGTGTATGATTGATGGGTGTAATATGGGTTATAGAGTATACAGCTTGGCCTTGCTCCAGATGTGCACCTTTCAAAAACTGCTAGCTATACTTGGTCATTTTCACTTCATGGACTTCAGAGGTAAATTATACAAGAAAGAGCTGTTAACTTTTTTACATTTTAAATAATTGGTCATTCATCCATTGTCCTTTCAGAAGCTGGTATTGTCTAGCTGGCCAAAATTCATTTTCCCTTTTGTAATAGGTGCTAAAGATAGTGTACTTTAGGCTAATTCAGGCTGATTGCTTTTAGCACAAGGGAGCAGTCATTTTAGTTAGCAGTGTGCTTAGATCTTGTACAATTTCCATAAGTACAATATCCAAAGAAATGTCAGCCACATTACATCAAAGTAGCATAGAGGTATGCCAACATTCTCTCCACTGTTTATGTTTCAAATGCAAACAACTTCACCTTACATATGTCACTCTCTCAAAAGTACATAATAACTGGTTAGTGCCCCCATTAAAAACAGTAGTTTCAGAGCCCAGAATCTGATGTTAGTCTTGCTTAGCCAGACTCTTGTGTGGATTTTTGAAAGTTTTGCTTTATGAGGGTCTTGTTAAGAAAGGCTGAATTTTTCTTTCCAACACTGTTATGAGGCTTTCTCCAAAACTGGAAAAGTGATTGTACTACGTGATGAGATGAGGTGTTGTCTTGCATCTTTTTGATGATAAGATGATGCATTTCTAATAAATATAGATATTTTCATTGGATGATTGGAGCACCCCTCCTGCATTGGTAGTGGTATTAATTTTGGTTCTTTTAAGATTTAAATATCAGTTTGGCTTGAATGATAAACAGGTGGTCTTCTAGAAGGGGTAGCCTTTAGTACAGGTTTAGCTCTATGCACAATCTGCCTCAAAGGGTACAATGATATAAATGCACAGTCTATTTTTACTAAATATAAAGAACATTATACCATGAGTCTTCCTGAAAACTGAAATTATTCATGGAAAATATTATTTAAACACCTGTTCACTTGTTTGCATAATCTGTATTTTTGGATTAAAATTTAATATTTTTACTAGTTTTGTTATTTCCTGTTAATCTTGATTGTAAAGATACCTGCATATTGTTAATGATGTGCTTCATAGCACTTGTACTCATAAAACATTAGAGCACATTCTGAAGACCCCTCCATATAAAGGGCACATGCCAGTGTAGAGGATAAAATAGTACTGACCCATGACTGTCCCTTGTAGACAGGTTTCACTGTATGACCAATTGCTTGATATCTTTTCAGGTAATTTCCCACCAAGGTGTTCCCCTAGTGATGTCACAGTTAACATTTCAGAGAATATCGCTGCCAATATTTGTTTCCCTGTTCCAAATCCCTGTGTAAACCCTGTAGAAAATGACCAGCTAATATTCACCAATTTCACAGGAAATGGCACAAATTTGTTTCAGAAGAATGCCAATGCAAACCAACTTGCTCCATGTACAAAAATCGCTTTCAAAGGACAAATCGGCATTTATGTGGTAAATAAAATTTGCACAAAACTCCTTAGAGTTCACACTAAAAAATCAGAGTTTACATTTGATAATCAACATATCATTTTTGTCAGGTCCCTTTTTGCAGAAGGGTGACAGTAGTCACATTGGTGTCATGTACATATCTGTCCATCCACACACTAGATTAAAGTCAGTGTATGAATTATATATATTTAACTTGCTGTTAAAGTTTGTTACTTTCTACTCAAGTTAAAGTTTTGTTCAAAATAAAAGAAATCTTGTGTACTAATGGAAAGCATGTATATGACTGGAAACAGCATAGGTATGGATCTGCTCTGACTTTATGCTTTATGAAATCAAGTACTATACTTTTCACTTAAAATCATTGTGACTAGATAGATCCTGTTCTGCTTGAATATTGTGTGACAGTAGATCTGGTTCATACTTTGAAACACTTTACATAAATCCAAGTACTATAAATTCTTTTCCTTTGATGGATACTAAGTTTTCATGGTTTTGCTGATAAGTCACATTTTCATCACTACTTAAATTTGTGAATTCATTGTATAGTGCTGTGTTACTTACAGAAAGACTTGTAAGTTAATTTTACTTGTTTCAGAAAGGCTCTTTTTGCTGTTCACCAAGTTTTCAGTGGGAATCTGGAATTAATTATTTCTAATGTATTTTAATGGCAGTATTAATGACTGAGAGACTGAATTTTTTGAAAACAATTTGCAGAAATTTCACCTTTTTTTAGGGCATAATTGTGGACTAATTGACAAGTTCAAGCTCCAGCCTTGAGTTATAGAATCAGATTCATAGTACTTAATGTCTGATACTACTGATTTCACAGAATTGCTGTTTAGATTTGACTGTCTAAGTTGCACTGGCTTATCTGTCAGTCCATGAAAATGGGTCTCGCTACTGTATACCAACAAATCAGTGTGGGGCATTGTACTTTAGAATGTATGTGTAACTGATAAATTGGACATATTAGTTGCCAAAGTCTACAGTGACCAGAATGAGTTTGGTAATATCTGTGCATTTTCTTATACCCCATCATTGGAACACAGGCATTTGATATAAAACTTTATATCATATGACTGCAATGTTATTTAGGCTAATAAAACACCTCATGACATCAGCTGTAAGTTAAAAGTATGATGACTGAGAATTCTGAATGAATATCCATTGTGTCAATGCACTGTTCTGTAGCTTTTTGTAATGAAGTCAGGGTTTCATTGTGTGATAAATAGACTCTTACAGTTGTATTCATTTTAAATGAAATTGGTAAAACTTGTCAAATGATTTCAAAATTTCCTTACAGAAGACCACAAAAGATAGAATTAACTGTTTCTTAAATTTCACTTGAAATAAGAGTATCTATTTATGAAACACAGTGTTGGACATTGATAATCTGATAAGAAATGAAAAATCACAACTATTTGCTTTTTAAGAAAATTTTAATAATCAGTATAAAATAATTAAGGAGAGAAAAATGCAGTATTTTCTCCTAAAGAAAATGACAGATTTCTCAAATTGTATTCCTTTAAAAAGGATGAAGTTTTATGAAAACAAAAATGGTAATTAAATGTAATGTTTAATTGGTATCTTATGTGAACAATTACAGAATAAGGTTAATGTTTGAAAAGCCGATATTTGAAAACCTTAACAACAGAAATGAGTACTTTGTGAGCTAGAAGAAATAAATGGAAACTGCCTTACATTTCATACATGGAAATTGATCTTTGATATTAAAAAAAAATTGACTTTGTACCATTTGCATCTGTCAGAAGTTATTTCCCCTTACTTGACAACAAACCCACTGTGATGCATTGTTGAATTGGACTTAACATTGTTTTCAAATAGGGTAAAATAGTTTACAAAATGACAAAAATGTAATTTGCTGTGACTGAGACCACTCCAGTGGCCTAAGTGGTTAGACCTTGTGCCTCAGATGCAGGAGGTCATGGGTTCGAGCCACAGCTGAGTCATACCAAAGACTTATAAAAATAGTACTAGCAGCTGCCTCACTTGGCACTCAGCATTAAGAGGTTGGTGTTAGGACTGGTCAGCCTGGTTTCAGGATAATGTGGCTGGGTGGGACATGATGCATTATGTCTGCGGTCTGATGCTCAGTGCTGTATATCACTATAAACTGCCACATAGCAAATATAATAATGATATAACTCAAATTGTTAATGCTACATTAAAAATCCAAAACACATGCACACACATACTGAGACAACCAAATCCTTCCACTTTCTTCTTGTGTATATTTATACAATCAACTATGAAAGTGAGGTGAATTTACAAAAGGGGGTGGGGGTGAGCTTGTTGTGCTGAAGAGTGAGTTTAATCTTCTAAACTTCAATTCTGGAACAAGTTTGATATATTATATAAAATGAAAACTTTCTTTTCCTCCATTAATACTGGATATTTTTCATCTTGTGATACCAAAACTGATATATTTTAACTTGTGACATTGCCACTCAGTAAAATATCATGTTTTAATACCACATGATGAAATATATCCAGTATTGACATAGGAAAAGAAAATATCCTCTAGGTAATTCTATATATCTATTTATTAATCCAGTGTTATTGTTAATTAATTATATTGAACATAATGATATTGAAAAATATATTAGTTTATTGACAAATGAACTGACCTGTTAGTTGATAATTATTTTTATCAGGTAAATGTTGAAGTGCATAACTCCTATGGGACAGCTATACTTTCCATATATGTGATGGTTGTGGATGAGAATGACCCCCCTGTATTTAATACAACAAAGTACATGACCAGTATTGATGAGGAAAAGCCACTGGGAACCACTGTTCTTTCTGTCACAGCTTCAGATCCTGACACTGGAGCTTTTGGGATCATCACTTATAAGTCTGATGGTGTGTATAGATTGCAGATTATTTAGAAATAGGGCATTGATTGCAATTTTAGTTTAATGTTTGCAGGTCATACATGAGGGCTTTGAGCCCAAAGGCACAAATTGTATACTTGCTGGTCTTTCATATTTTAGATAGTCATAGTGGTGCACTGGTTAGTGTGGTGGGCTTATGTGTGTCTTCAAATACTGTGCAGACCAGGTTTGGTCATCTGTCATGGTCTGTCTTTGGATTAGACATTCAACTCCAGTTGCCTTGACATGATATAACCTTTGTTTTGGCATGCCATTAAATGCCAAACAAATAAACAATTTGGTTTGCTGTTAAATGCCAAACAAATAAACAATTTGACATGCCATAAAATACCAAATAAATAAACAATTTGGCAAGCTGTTAAATGCCAGACAAATAAATAGTGTGTCATGCTGTTAGATGCCAAACAAATAAACAATCTTATATAATTCAGTTATTTTATTAATAAATTCAAAAATGTTTGGATACCTTTTTGATTGCAAACTGATACCTGGAGTATCTCTAAGAGTTTTAACATGTCCTGTGTGTAGAAATTTCATGTTGCAGCATCAGATGAAAAAATACCAAAACCTCTCTATAAGATATCCTTTGAGAAAATAAAGAAAATTACCTTTTATAGTCTGGGACAAATGGAATGTAGTGCTAAAATGGAATTACCAATATAGCTACCATAAATTTATGAATTTGCAACCGTTAAGAGTTAAGAGGATACAAGTCCTCTGAGTTGTCCATTCATCAAATAGTCTATACAAAAGTAGATTATCTAAAATGGAAATTTCAGCAACACCTTTTTACAGTCTGTAATAAGCAATTAATAATATTGATGTATTTATTTCTTGAATGTCCTATAGTAAAATCAATATTATGTAATTTTATCTCACAATTAAGTGATTAATATGGTATGTAGGTGGACTTTACAGCAAAATACATTACTCCCTCATTATGATGCTGTTGATTGGAGCTTTAGTTTGCCACCATAGCATGAGACCAGCTTATAATGAAGTAAATTGTATGGTCATATAATTTCACTACCACTAAATGAAATATGATCAGTGATCATACTTTCCTCATAACAGAAACCCTGTTATAATGAAAGGCCTTATAGTCTGGAAGTGCTATACTGTTATTTTCTGTATTTGTTTAAGAATACCTTCCAAATATGTGTTACAAATTTGCATTTGTTATTGTTTAGCAGTATATATACTATTGTTAAATAAGAAATAGTATCTCTACCTTTGTACCTGGATAGAAAATGTTAAATTTAAATACATGTAACTTTTTTTTACTTACCTTTATTCATCAGCAAAGATAGAAGTAAACAACAAATGGAAACAGATAATAGCAACACTGACTTAGTAATCACATTTATTGCATGCATAATCTTGAAATAGTTGATTCCTACAATTGACATTGTCAAATGGCTTTATTCCTTCCAGCTGTATTGTGTATTATGTTGTTATGTCTGCAGTATATTTGCAAAATTATTCACTTAACAACAGAATTCTGTGTTTTGTCTTTTTATTTTTTACTTTCACATTTAATTTGAAAAGCACAAAAATGTAACCTCATGAAACAACAAGGATTTAAACAATTCATGTTACCAAGATGGTAAAACTTAAATTCACAGAATTCTCTAAAATTATAAATTTGCAACAATTCAGTGAAGCAAACATTTCCCATAAACAGTTGTTCTTAGTTCAAAGCACTAGTTACACATGTTGATTAGTGACTGAATCACATTGCGAAACGTTCAGCACACTTATAGCACTTCAAAAGCAAACAGTAATAGAAATAACAAACTTACATGCATGTATGTAATCCATTTGAAATCCAAATATGTCAAAAACAAGCACACACACAAAGTGCTATTTCAAATAGAATAACCACTGTTCACTCAGCATGATGGGCATTCCTGGTGTCCATGCCTGTAACATATACAGAAAAATATACCCATCAGCTTACTTGAATTATTCTTTAATTTTGTGTTGTTTAAGACCTGATCTTTTTTGTTTGATTTTTTTGTGTGTGTGCAAAAGTCTGTGATGTTTCTAAGCAGCCAAAAATATAAGGGCTCACTTCCCTGACACTTTTGTCACATCATTTGTTTTAAGGGCCCTTATTAGTAGCTACATTAAGCAAATAAAATTTACCAGAGATCATTACTTTCACAATGCTAATTGGATAATAATACACTCTTGTCTGCAATGGAACACTAAAGTCTCTCATTTTGCATGACATACAAAAGATGAGCTTATTGTTGACCATTGTTTATTGACACTTCGGCCACATCAGAAAGGATTAGTACTGGCCTATCTTACCTATGTATTATTGAGAGGTGTGTTTACTAATCTGATTAAAATCAGATCTCCACTGTCCCACATGAAGATTTGATGATGACTGCTTAAGGGTCATGTTCTGGTGACCTTTAAATTAGCCAATAGAAATGAAGTATTCAAAAATATGAAAGTGAATCAAATTGTTTGGTGCACATTCATGCTCTTCATCCACAGTGCTCTGTCTCCAAACATGAAGATTAATTAGACAACATCTGATTGGCTGATAAAATTAGAGATGATGGTAATAATATAGGTTATCAGAACATGGCTCCTCAGCGATCGCTGTCAGATCTTCATGTATATCAGCGGAAATCTGATTTTAATCAGATTGGTGTGTTTTCAGATATTAAAAGTTGATATGAATATGGAGTGGCTTTTGTGCTCAAGGCATAGTTTCAGCTGTCCAGTGAACTTTTACCAAATACAGTAGTTCACAGGGACAGATTAAAATAGTGGCTCATTAGGAACATGGATAATTTTGGGTATAAGGAATATGATATTGGACATTGGTCAGTTAAAATCAAATGCAGGTAATAAAAACACATTCTGTCTAAATTAAATACAATGGTTTTGCTATAAAGTTTTCAGCCAATGGATGTTTAGAATTCTAAAGCAAAAAATGTTTGTTTTTTTTTCACTTAGGGTCATGAGGTCCATAGAGTTACTGTGTTTTACCCAGAATTTCATTATAGAGAAGTTTGTTTTTACAGGGGATAGCTATAATAATATATGTAAATTTAAACAGTTTTTATGAATATTGTTTTCCATGTTCATGACATGTTTTACTTTGTACTCTCTGTGCATGCAGTGCTTATGAAAAATAGCAAATTTAAATCAGAATCTGTATTCAGATAGCTAACCTCATCTATGAAAAGTCATTAGGTTTCTAGCAGCTATTACAAGTCTTGTTTGGATCAGTTATATTTTATATTAAGTACAGTTTTAGGAATTCTTCATGTTTATTGCATTTATGTTATATTATTCAGGTATGCCTGCATTCTTTAAACTAAATGGAACCAATGGTGTAATTTCCGTAGCTGGTGTGATAGATGCAGAGAACCTTACAAGCTTGAATGTGACTTTCATTGTCCAGGTATTGTCAGAACGTGTAACATTTTTATAGCTGACTACAGCCAGACATACTGCGTTTGTTTTGCCTTCATCAGAAGATAACTATAGTTTTCTCCAAAATCCTCTGAGGCTTGTATCCCTGTCTAAATCAGAGTGAAAAAAAGGCAAATTATTGCTAAAATCTGCATGAAATTGATAATTTGTCAAGTATTTTGAATTTTCAAACCAATCTTCAATATGTCCATGCAGACACTATCATATACATTTCTATATTGAAATTGTATGCTACCGAGAATCATGGTGGTCTCAGTGGTTAGCGTGCTCATCGTGCAAGCAGGGTTCTGTCCTACCATTGGATCAGCCTGGGTTAGCTACCATGGTGTGTCCCAACTCAAGGCAGTTTTCACCAATTGCCTCAGCATGATAACAGCCTTTCAGTGTTGTTGTGCTGTAAATACACCAAACCAAACCAAGCCTGAAATCTTAAGGTTTGTTGTTTCTATGATTTTCTTGAAAATTAGTTAAAAGTTGGTGCCAGTTATTTTTACATTTCTCAGCAGTAATGTATATGTCAGAGTAAATATAATATTTAGACTCCTTCATCTCTACATTTATGTGACAAATTACGATTTTGATTGTCAGGATTGATGTAGGAAAATTAAAATCATTTAATGCTTGGTCATTCTTTTTAAGATTTGAAATTTCAGGGTTATTAAGTTTAAAAGAATCTTCCCTAGGTCAGTTGAATGTAATTTCATTTCATTTTGTTGTTCAGTTTTCTTTCTGTTGGTCTTAAGCACACATTGAATGACTGAGGTTATTCCAATGGAATATAAAATTTGTGCAATCATCAATCAGGAGGCAATCTCAGAATGGTGCCTGATGGAGATGGATCAATTCGTCTAGGTCTTAGGTATATGGGCCAAGTTTTGATATTACGAAATAAAATTTTGGCTGAAAGAGGAGATGAAATTAGCATTCTTCAACTGCTAATAAAAAAAACCTATTATCTACTAATAAATCATTCAAGCATTACCTACATTTATCTCTCATAAGTACATGTATGTATATCAGATACTTTTATAACATTTTCTGGATCATTAAGTTGGAAGGACTAAATATATTTATTCATTTGAATTTTCAAAATCAAAACCTGAGAAGAACTGGTGTTTGTGTTTACATTACACTCTTTGTTTGGCCTCATATGTACCATTGTTCATTAGGCTGAGGGGGTTGGGAGGTTGAAAGACACTGAATTTCATTTAATATAGTAGAGAGGTGGACCACATATATATATATATATATATATATATATATATATATATATATATAAAGTATAGGTGATCTTATGGACTGTTTTACAGTATTCGCACACCTTCCATTGGTTTGCACCCCACTACCAATTTTAAAAATGAAAAGCATCAGGGATATAAAAATTGCATAACACTTAGTCATTTCATTCATCAGTTTATAAATTCTAACCTGATTGTAGCCAGGCGGTCCCTAACACTGTCATCTTGTTGGCATTTCAAAGCAAACAGAAGCTTTCAATGTAAACAAGCATACAGACTGCTCTCTGTCTTTTTCTGCTTTTCAGAACTGTCCATTGCAGCTGTTAAAACTGTGTTGTCTGCATCCAAAATATATGCAATGTCTACTTTGAATATTTCTAAAACAATTTTAACCAATAAAACGGAGGAACTCTTGTACACATTTTTCAAAGAGATGTAACTCCAAAATTTATGGAATTACTGATATTATCAAAGACAGTAAACAATCAGATCTGTTGCTTGAAAATATAGACTAGCCCATGCAAATATGGCAGCTGTGTCATAGCTGCCAAGTGTCCCATTTTTCCTGTATTTTGGACCTGAATATGGGTGTATGTTTTTCTGCTAAAAATATGTTTTTCAATTTAAAAAAAAATAATAAAAAATTTCCTTAGAATTTTCTGTTTAGAACAGGCACTCTGTTCCATTCTGATAGAAATGTATCACATGTATATAGGAATAGAGTTCTAAAATATAATTGCTTCATTCAAAATCGAGGCAACCATGCCTGTCTTTGTCTGCTGTATTGGATTTCCCAAACTGTTACCTCTATCACTGTATCTCATCTTCGTAATCAACTTCTAATCATGTCGAAAAGGAAAGCAGAATATTCAGAATTTTCTCCAGGAAAGACAAGAAAACAGAACTGGAAGGACAATTGTGCCATTTAGATTTCTGAAACCATCTAGTAAAGGAGAAAACTTTATGTTTTGCAAATTGTGTAATGTGATTTCGCTATTGGGCATGGAGGCACCCATGACATATAATAGCATGAAAAAGCTAATAAACATCAGCTTGCTGCTTCATCATCAACAACTTAGCCTGAACTTAACAATGTATATAAATACCAGAGAGAACCTTAATGTAATTTGATTGAAATTGGGTTTATTAAATTTATTTTAGAAATGAACCTTCCTCTTTCATTTACTAGTGTTGCTGGTGATTTATTTTGCACATGTTTTCCAGACAGTAAAATCGCAAAGGATTATTTGTATGCTAGAATGAATAAGTTCAGAAAGAAAATTACAGATAAAAAATTCAGATAATCAATGAAAGATGGTACAATGGAATCGATAATGATTGAATAAAACAAGGTGTGGTAAAGGCTTAAATAAACAGCCTGTGTCTGAGTGTGTGTTGCACTCTTACACCTTCTAAATGAGCACCCAAATGGAACAGGGTACCCATTTAGAACGTGTAAGAGTGCAACACATGCATCTTTGACATTAAATAATTAGGAAGGTACTGTCCTACTTTACTAATGGTTGTAGATGTAAATAGTTATGTATGAATTAAGTTTTAAAAATCAGTACTTGTTCCTGAAAATCAGTATTTTTGTCATAAGCAGTCAGTATTTGTATACTCCGGGGTTGGTAGCTATGCTGTGTTACTAAAGAAACTACCATATGATTTCAAATGCCAGCAAGTTAACTGTTTGGGACCCCCTGGTGACACTAAGGTTAGAAGTTGTAAATTGATGAATGAAATTATGGTGTATTTTTTATATCATTGATGCTTTTTGTTTTTAAAATTGGTAGGGGGAGGGTACAAACAAATGGGAAGGTGTGTGAATACTATAAGTGTTTTATGGTGACCAGTCCAGTTATAATTAGATGGGTGGTTGAATTTTGAAATAATGCCTTCGAAACATATACACTCCCAGATTATTTCTGGAACATCATTTAAATGGTTTATATTTTGTCTTTTTTCTCAAGTTGAACCATGAGTGATTGAATTTGACCAAGTCACTCGGCAAGAAAGTGGGAGGTGTATTTTTCATTATGGTACACATGTTTTTTGTAATTCTGTGCTTTGATAAATAATACAATTCTTGTTTCATAGGCCATTAGTGGAGAGTTTGCAGTGAATGCGACCGTGATTGTTATTATCATTGACATAAATGATAATGATCCTGTTTGCTCAAATCCTAACCCAGGTGAAGTGAGCATTGATGTATTTGATTCACCAGGAAAACTTATTTACAGCTTCTCTTGCTTGGACAAAGACATATCTCCACAATACAATGCACTAGTCTTCTCACTGGTTTCATCAACACCACAAGCAGGTAAAAAAGCAAGTTAGATAATTGAAACTGTAACAATAAAAGCCACCTTAATTTGAATCTGATTGTGCTTTTATAATCCATTTTTTTTAACCTCATTATTTTGACCTTTTCAGAAGCAGAAAAATATGGTAGTGTAAATTGAAACAGTTGTTAGTGTCATGGTAACTTGATCTCAACACTGTCACTAAGCTTTGATTCATACCAGTTACTAGCATCATTAGGGTACATTTTTCCATAATTTTTATCTATGATGAATTTTGTGAAAAGAGAGATAGCAGTCAAAATGTTTCATCCATTCTGTCTTAGTTTTGTGATAAAGTTCTTTTAAAGGACAAAGTCTCCTTATTTTCATCATTGGATCATTATCATATTTTGCCCACAAGCACATAATGGGGAAGAAACATCCGAAGAGATTGTCGGCAAAGGTGGTCAAGGTCAGGGAGCAATTGCTTAACTGGAAAGTCATTTTTTAATGTTTTGGGATATGTCAGTACTATCTATTGTTGTCAAGGACAAAAATTTTGATCAGACAAAGCAAGAATGTTTACCATGAGATATAAAATATTGATATAAAATATTGGTACTGATGTTGAGGTTAAAGGGTCAAGGTCAGGGTCATAATAGTCATTTTGTTGGGGGAAGAAAGCCTTAACTCGTGTGGCTATGCATGGATAGGCATTTGACTTTGAATCCAAGCATACTTGGACTGTCCTTTTAATATTGATGGGTCTTGGTGTTTAAGGTCAGGGTCACAGGGTGAATTGTTGCTTACTTTTGGGGTTAAAGCACTGAGAGCTGTATCAAAAGGCAATATCATCTGTTTCAGTGAGGGGCCCTGAGTTGCCAACTGATCTAAAACACTCACTGTTATGGATCACTGCCATCTCACCTCTGTCTGCGTGGGTTCGAGTCTCGGATTTGGCTAATGTGGCTGTGTGTGAAAGCTTGCCAGTAGCTTCTTGTGGGTTGGTGGTTCTTTCTGGGGTTTTCCCAGGTTCTTCCTCCACCATTGAAAACTGGCCGCCATGAATAGCCTATCTTGTGCTGAAAAATGGCATTAAACCCTACAACAACAACAACAACAACAACAACAACATGGCTTATTAAGAAGGCCATAGGACAGGGTTACATATTAATTAATTATCAGTTACTAAAGCCACAGCGTCATCATCACAGGTATGATGATAAATGTACACAATATTCATTTTTACCTTTAGAAATGGGTATCATTTGTATGTGGTATACCCAAACTTTTGGCCCATCACAAGTTTTTATAAAAGTCATGTTAACATGCAGCAGAAGTTAATTCCAAACAATAATATCATTGGATAGTTCTTCTCAGAGAAACATTATTTGATATTCATCCTAAACAATGGAAAATTTAATGTTTCCATGTTAAGAATTAATTTAAGAGATGGAAAAAATAAGAATCAGTTTGGAATTTTAAAAAATTATTGCCATATTTTATGCAGGTTGTGATTATTTCTTTCATTTTCCTTATTATTTTCCATGTCTTACCTACAGTGTTTAACATCAGTCATAATGGAGATGTGAGGATTGCCAATAAACTTCCCCTAATAAATGGAAATTACAGTCTTCAAGTTAAAGTCCAGGACAATGATACATATGTCCGGCAAAGTCAACGAGGACTCAACACTTCACTTACAGTTGTTGTGAATAGTATGTATAATTATGTTTTATTGCCTTGTATGTTTAGTAATCGCTGGAAAATGCCATGTCTGCAGCCCAGTACAATATAAATGGTTTTGGCTTGGCAGGTAAAACATTTATTTAATTTTGCTCCAAATTCTAAAGAATATGGTCTAGGATCTACCATTGCATTAATAAGTGTGGGCAGATCTGGGTCTATGTAGTCTCTCAAGTGTAATCAGTGGAACAAGCCAAATGCCATTGACTTTGATCAACTGGCATATTATGTCATGTCAGATCTGGGTCTATGTAGTCTCTCAAGTGTAATCAGTGGAACAAGCCAAATGCCATTGACCTTGATCAGCTGGCATATTATGTCATGTCAGATCTGGGTCTATGTAGTCTCTCAAGTGTAATCAGTGGAACAAGCCAAATGCCATTGACTTTGATCAGCTGGCATATTATGTCATGTCAGATCTGGGTCTATGTAGTCTCTCAAGTGTAATCAGTGGAACAAGCCAAATGCCATTGACTTTGATCAGCTGGCATATTATGTCATGTCAGATCTGGGTCTATGTAGTCTCTCAAGTGTAATCAGTGGAACAAGCCAAATGCCATTGACCTTGATCAGCTGGCATATTATGTCATGTCAGATCTGGGTCTATGTAGTCTCTCAAGTGTAATCAGTGGAACAAGCCAAATGCCATTGACCTTGGTCAGCTGGCATATTATGTCATGTCAGATCAGGGTCTATGTTTGCAGTTGAACTCGACTTATAAACCAGTATGTATCGTACTTGATTGAACAGCTTATAAAAGATAACATTTTACTGTATGAAGTTTTTATCTTCAAAGAATTCCATAATATTCTAATCACACTCATATGGCTTAACTTTGTTGCTGTAAGTGCCAGTCAAAAAAAAAAATTTATAAACAGATATCATGGTACAATAGTATCAAGTTATATAGTCACAGACTTGTTCAAACTTGTAAAAGATTTTGAATATGTGGAGAACAACAGTTTTGTTTAAAAACATTTAAAAAACATACATGAAATGTTTTGTTTGAAAGGGTGTCAGAATAGGACAGTGAACAGAAATATTTTTAGCTTTACTGGATACAGACTGGAAGACGTTAGGCAATAGCCTGTTGTCCATTTTCCATTCTTTTGTTTTACTTCACAGACTTATGAAGACAGTTACTTGTACATATATAAGAGATTGGACCTAATTAATTTCCTATAGAACTTAATGTTAATATATTAAAAATAAGACATAATTTCTGCATTTGATTGGCAAACAAACCAGCATTTGATTGGACAAACCACTCAATGCTTCCTTTCATCAGAGTTAGATAACATTTTTTCAGCTTCAAAAAACAGATGTTACAAGGCATTCTTTTAGCCTCATACCCTTAAACAAGATTAGCTGAATAGATCAGTAAGAAAAAAGTGTGCATGTGGGGTGGACTTTCAGTGTTGCATGTTCATTATATTTTGTTTTGGTCTTCAAATTTTTGGCTTGGAACATTCATGAAATCCTTGAACAATGGTATACTTTAAACCACTTTATTAGATTTCAACCAAATTTACCTTGAAGCTTTGTCTCAACAAAAATTAGGCAGGTTTGATGACAAGCGCATTCTTTTCATATTTATAATCTGTTGAAACTCAACTTTCATTGCAGCTAACTATCCTCCAAGTTGTATTCCACATTTTATAAATGAGACTGTTGATGAAACACGCCAAGCGAGTTGCATTAGTCAAGAAGTGATATGTACTGATCCTGCAAATGATCCCGCAAAAAATTTAACAATGCAAGTTGGGAAAGCCATTGGAAACGCTACCAGTTTCCTGGAGATTAAAGAGAAAACTACAGCAGTAATTGGGCAAATCGGTCTTAGTGCGTGCCTGAATTCTTCTATAAAGGGCATGATAAATGCTTATCAAGTAAGAAATTATGTCGTTTAATTTTTTATTTATGTGAGTGTATTATTTATTTTCTATTATTATTACTATTATTGTTGCTGTTGTTGATGTACCCCCACCCCAGTCTGTCTGATCAACATTTGAAGAGTTTTTCCTATTTGTGTTAAAAATTGTATCTGTCCATCTATCCATCACACTTTTTTCTGTTTAATATCTCGTGAACCATTTGCTTTTCATTTGTATCATGACAAGACTTTGTATGACTTGTAAGATCTGGCCATGTTGGATCATACTTTTACCTGCCTATTACAGCTTCCAGTTGTCAGATCCACCTACTGAAGTTTCCACACAGTTGTCTCGCTTAATTGTTTTTGGACTTAATTCCAATATAGTATGCAACTTCATGTTGGTTAGACTTTGCTGAGAATGACTCTCAGCTTTCTACATTGTTTAGCAATTATAACCTTTGAATTTCAGACCCACTCCCTTTCTTTTCTTCATCATAATTTCCTAGATTATTGTTGGATTTCAATAAAATTTGGTATGATGCCTGGTTTACATAAAACCTTGGCTGAGTTGAATTTTGAGCATTCTGCATTGTTTAGCTTGATTGTCAAACTGGCCCACTTTCATTTCTGCAAAATACTCTCTTAGCTATTATTGGATTGTATCAAGTTTTATAGGCAGCATCATATTGATAAAGCCTTGGTTGAATTTTATTTTGTCAGCTTTCCACATCGTCATTGTTTAATAGAGTTATAGCCCCTGATTATCAGACCCACTCACTTTCAGTTCCACACAACAATTCCTTTATTTTTTATTGGATTTTAATCAGATTTAGTTTTTAAAAATTGATATCTGTAGCCTGTGATGGAAGTGTCTCCTCAACATTTTTTGGTTATTATTTTGATGAGTTATAGCCCCTGGTTGTAAGACCTGTTTGTTCTCTTTATTTTTGCATAAGATAAGATAAGAATTCTTTATTTCAGACTACATCGTCCATACATCTAAATTAAAATACAGATATAAAGCAAAAGTATTTTATACATAAAAGATCATAGATATCGTTTGTACAAGTAGACAGACACATCTACCACTGTGCTCTGCATTGTTAAGAATGAATTGTGTAGCATATTTAAAGTGTAATTTTATTCCATCTACTAATAATACAAACATTTAGATGAATGTCATAGTTCCACAGAGATTTCAAGATACAATTCTTACTATTGGATATTGTTGTCATCATTGAGAACACATACTTTCTCATTGCTTCATCATAATAACTCAGTTAATTATAATTGGATTTCAACCAAATTGTTGAGATCTTCCTTGAGTTTATATGTCATTTAGTAGTATTATGGCCCCTGATTGTCAGACCCAGCTACTTTTGTTTCTGTACATGAATGACTCCCATACTGATTTTTTAAGCATATTTGGTAGTCAGATTGATATTAATGAGATGTTGGTTGAGTCTGTCATTGTTGCTTGGGCACATGTTCAGAATGTAACATCATTTAATGGAGTGGCCTCTTATGGTTATACTTGCCAACATGCCTTTGGGCAATAACTCATTTGGTACACAGCTTTGTGTTGATGACACTTTGGTTTAATTTGATTTATCATTTGAGCTGCAACATTTAGCAGAGTTGTGTTCCCTGTACACTGGCAAACAATAATTCCCTTAATTTGTCATTGTTGGATTTGACAAAAATATGATGTGTAGTTTAATACTGATAAAATTGCAATGGAATTTGATTATCTGCTTCCTGTGTCATTATTTAGTGGATTTATGGCTGCCACATTGGAGTCACATTTCGTATGCAGCTTTACATGGATGAAACCTCACCTGGGTTCCTTTGTCAGTGTCTAAGCCCTTACCTTTACAAATCTACCCCTTACTACTCTTGATGATAAGTGGGGGACATCATTTCCTGGAATTTGCTTATTATTATTATTATTATTATTATTATTATAGACTAAACAGATTTGAATTTTAAGACCATCTGGAGAAAATTGATAATTTTAGATTTTATTTGGTGTATATCACTTACTGATCTTAAGGAGTTTTGTGCTTTTTTAATTTTTTATTTTCACTTTTAAAAACCATAAGAAAATATAAAAACAGATAATAAATTGAAAATCTCATACCAGTGATCCACACATATTAATAAGATGATCTTGTATCAGATTCTCTGTGCTTGTTACTGTTATAAAGGCAATATTTCTGGTCTCATGTTAATCAAACTTTGAATGTAGGATTATGTCATCAAGATCATGGATATTTGAAAATAAGATCCATGAATACTAATTTAGGGACATTGCGACTGATTTTCTGAGCATATTACCACTTTTGAGGTTATAGTTTGATCTGATTTTAATTAAACTTGGAATGTATGCTGATATCATCAAGATCACATGAATCTGATAATGAGTGAGATCCATACATGTTAATGATCTCGCACTTGACTGACAGGGCTTGTTCTCTGGAGGCCATATTACAGGTCAGATTTTGATCAAATTTTGAATATAAGCTTATTTCATCAAGGTCTTGAATATTTTTGATTATAAGTTAGATTTGTGAATGTTAATGAGGTTATCTTGCATCAGATTTCCCAGAGTTTGTTATTAGAGACTGTATGTGTGTTCTGTTTTTGATCAAACTTGGCAAAAGGCTTTTATCATCAATCTGTTCTGGATTTTTAGTATCTCACAATTAGTTGAATGAGCTTGTTATCTCAAGAGACCATAGTTTTTTTAAAAATCTGATTTCAATCGAGCATGTTGAATATTTTTATATCATCAAGAGCTTGAATTGGTTTGATTTTAAGTATGATCTATGCAATTGTGCTATTATCTTTGGAGAGAATTTTTATCAGATTGTAGTACAGTAGGTAAAATTGACATACATATCACTCTCTCTCTCTCTCTCCCTCTCTCTCTCTCTCTCTCTCTCTCTCTCTCTCTCTCTCTCTCTCTCTCTCTCTCTCTCTATATATATATATATATATATATATATAGGTTTGGAGATACTTTACAAAGAGTTGTGTTCTTATAGTACCATGTAAGCTAACTTTGTAAGATGTTCAGGTTAGGTAAATCAGGTTAACAATGTCAGGCCGACTTGGTACTCTTGTTCCTTTTGGTGATGCTGAACGAATCCATTTCTTTGATGCACAGATCAAATTCACTGAAATTAAACTTTTACTCTTGCCACTGAACATGCTTGATCCTAATCCATTATGACCTTAACAGTATTGATTTTTAATAATGGATTTGACATATAAAGTATTCCAACTCATTGTCCAATTTGGTTTATAGTCTCAGAACCTAGCATGGTTGGATAACACAGTCTTTAATCTTGTATGATTTTATATTTACATTTATTTGGAACGGTATGTCTACCTAAATTTTTTTTGCAATGCTTCATTTAAAACATTTTCAAACTTTTAATTGGCACCATATAACCATTGTTGTGGTTGTGTGTCATTAAATGCTAATTCATGCATACATACACACATGCTGTTCAAAGCAGCTATGTTAATGTAACAAGTTTAGCTTTAAGAAATTGTCTGTGATAAATGAAATTTAACTGTAGTAAGACTGTAGTAAGATGAGGAATATCTTTTACAGTTGAAGACCATTGTATCGAATGTGCTTGGTCAGATAGAGGTTGCATGGATGGTGAAGATTGATGATGTGAATGAGGCTCCATACTTCTCGTCACAGAATTATACTGCCTATCCTATGGAGGGTTACAGAAATGTCACAATGGAACCACTGATAACACTTGAAGTGTTTGACCCAGATATTAATACACCAGCTTTTCAGCTGTCAAATGATAGCATAACTGCAACCTGTGAGCAAGATTTTCATTCAATACTTTTGCATCTCTAAACTTGTAATAAAATGTGTACACTATGAACAGGTGGTTTTAAATGCAGGTTAATATGTGTTTCTGAATAAATGTTACCTATATTAGTTGAATTTTTACAGTGGTCATTATATGCAGGTGGTTTGACTGTTCAGCAAAATTCAGATGAATGACATTGTTATTGTTAAACACTAAACAGATCTCTGGCAATTTTTAAAATGAATATTTGAACATACTAATTTAATAATGTATCTGATTGGCTGTGATTGTTACCAGAATAGAGTTTATGATTTATAACAGATTATTACATCCAAATAGATATATATTTGATAAATCATTGCGTGCTTGAACCAAATATGAAGATTTACCATGAAAATGGCTATGAACATCAAATACAATTCTATATCCACACATTTGCAGAGATATAGTGGTCAGTTATATCCAAGCTTTGCTATATTTGTGCATGCACATGTCAGTCAGTCGTCCAACTGTTGGTTTTTATTTACACCATTTAATCATCAAATTTGGCATGATGTTGTACAAAGAGGAATTGCGAATAATGAAAGTTTACAATCCAGGAGGATGTGGGAGGAAGGAGAGAAAGCCTGTAATCAGAAATCCACCTTCATCAGTTATGGGGAGGTAATCCTGTTTGGCATAGGGTTTCACAAAAAAATGAGCATATTAATATGAAGGTTTCAGATCCTGGATGAAGTCCCTTGGAAGCAGTGAGAGTTGGTTGTGTGGGTTAAAATCACATTTTCATTGATTTATAAAACTGAGAATGTTCATGATGGCTTCTATTTCTTGTTCTAGTTTGAAAAATAATGGGTCAAAATGTGTTGCAGGAAACCTTTCAACAGAATCCTTATTTTCCCATGACAACATTGTTGGAGAACAGAGTTATCCTTGTCACATTGTTCTTTAGTTTGGCAAAACTTTTTTTATACCCCTACTGTAGAAGGGGGCATAATACTCCACTGCTGTCTGTCCATTCATCATGGATAAATTTTATTGCGATCGCACAATAACTAAAAGGGTTAGGGCCATGACATTTTGTACTTGTTATAATGGCTATTAAGTACATGATCTGATTAGATTTTAAGGTCATTGTAGCAGTCTTTTACATTTTATTTTTTGGGGTAGCAAAATGAAATATAGTTGGCATCCTTTTTATTCATAGGTAAGCTGATTTGACGTTGAAGCCATTCAAGTATTTTTTATCAATTTTTTTATACATTTTTAAAACTGTTTTCCAGACCTTTCTTTTTAATGATCATCAAAAGATTACAAGAACTTCAGACATTGAATTATCCTTTGAAAGGCACGTACATTTGTATTAGGACCATATTTAGCTTTAAAACTTTCAACATCAATAATAGTTCACTAATCTGTAAGTATATCACCAACACATGAGTAAATCATATCATCAAGCCAATTCTTTTATAAGATTTGTACCTTGCTAAAGATTATAAGTGAATTCATCCATATGGTTGTTTTTATAAGATCTTCTGTCTGCAGTAAATATTTTTATATCAACAAATTCCTTGCCAATAAAACATTGTGCTAAAAAGTATATTTCTTGCTTTAATAGGTATTTATTTTTTTATTATTTATAAATTTTCACTTTATCTTTATTTTCATTTTATTTAAAAACATACTGAAAGCTTTATTAATAATATACTACTTTATCAAATTATTAATAAAAATATTGCAATCACAATGGAGATAATCTTGTAACTTTTCTGTGTCTTGAATCTCAATAAAATTTTAAAACCTTGATAGAACCAAAAAACACTTCATAATTTAAAATTTATTTCACTATTAACCCTGTAATTATCATCACTATTTCATTTCCTAATAAGAATAGGAGTTTGAACTCATCTATTTCACACTGAATCAAATTGAAACTAATTTTTGTTAAAAGAACTCTTCAAACCCATGTTGTTCTTGAAGCTAAAATAAATGTATCAATATGTATTTTCATCAGGTGGCCTTTGGTGACATTTTGAAACAAAACTTCTCTGTTATACTCAACTTTTGATTGACAAATAAAGATAATGCATTTGAATCTCATATAAAATATTGCATAGGGTTTGGTAATGAGACAAACGAACAATTAAATTAGAATAATTAAAGCTTTCAAACTGTTATTTTATAATTACCTTTGCCCAGTGTTTCATACAATCTTTAATCAGTTTTATTTTACTTTTAAAGTTAATCATTTAGCATTTTATCCAAATTCAGTAAAAATAGTGCCTAATGATGTAAACTCGGTCTCCCACTAATTTTAAACCATGATGGTTATGGAATGTTTGAACTCTATTCTTCTTGGTTCTTAAGTAGACTCCTCTTGTTATGGTGATGCTAAGTTTCAGTTTTGATATCCTTGCAAAGAAATTTAATATTTCAGTAAAGGATTCCAAAAAATTTAAATGAACCACCAATAATTAAACCAGTATCTTCTGAAAATTTAAATGATTTTTGGGCGGTGGGTGGGGTGAGCTTGACAAAACCTTGCAACTCAGTTAAGCAACAAGCAGCAGACTCTGAGGTAGACAAACTAAATTTGATATGCATGTGTATATGTATATAACATGCTTAATTTTTATATCATTATAGGAATTTTTAAACTTTTTTTTCCAAAATGTATGAGTTTTTGTGACAATATCTGAGACAGAATCATCCATTATGTAAGGTTCAGAGTCAAAGTTGATGAGAAATGTTGTGCTGCTCTTCTCTTGTCAAGATGTCTACTGTAACATATAAATATATATGGCTTAGAGTTAAATATCACATTGATGTCAAAAACAATGGTAACAGTGACACATGCTGCAGTGAATGTATCATCATTTGTTCCATTTCAGTGCTTTACCCAGGAGATCCACAGGCTATTGTATTGATAGGCAACATTTTATACGGAGAGCAGACACTGAATGCAACCAGATATAATGAGTACAAGTTTGCTCTCACAGTAAGTTCAGTTTCAAAAGTCTTCATACTTACAAATATTCATTATTTTTAGACCATAGGTCATATTAGGTCAGTGGTTAATCTGTAGAATGTGTGATTGAAAGGGTGCAGTTTTATGACCTGCTGTTTGACCAGCCAGGGATGTGTATTCCATCATACATTTTGTCTTACCTGTAAAATATCTTGCAATAGAATGTTGTCATTTAATAAATGCTGCAGTATCTTCACATCATGACCCCAAAATTGATACTGTCCTAAACTCTCTCATCAATGACAATCTGACCTACACCTCATGACCCCAAAATTGATACTGTCCTAAACTCTTACATCAATGACAATCTGACCTACACCTCATGACCCCAAAATTGATACTGTACTAAACTCTCTCATCAATGACAATCTGACCTACACCTCATGACCCCAAAATTGATACTGTCCTAAACTCTTACATCAATGACAATCTGACCTACACCTCATGACCCCAAAATTGATACTGTACTAAACTCTCTCATCAATGACAATCTGACTTACACCTCATGACCCCAAAATTGATACTGTACTAAACTCTCTCATTAATGACAATCTGACCTACACCTCATGACCCTAAAATTGATACTGTACTAAACTCTATCATCAATGACAATCTGACCTACACCTCATGACCCCAAAATTAATACTGTACTAAACTCTTACCAATGAGGATCTGAGCTTTACCTCATCATGATCCAAGAATTGATACTGTCCTAAACTATCTCACTAATAAAAATATGACCTTCACCTTATGATCCCAAAATTGATACCCTATTAAAAAATCTGCATACCAAGGGATAAATTACAGTACAGTGGTCCCTCTCTTGAACCCACCCTTTCTCCTTGATCAGTTGCCATGGCACTTAATTTACACTGGCATATCACTTAGCACCAATGAAATCCAGTTAGCAGTTATCATATTAGAAAAAAACCCTATCAAATTTGTGACTTGCAGGTGGCCACATAATGGGGTTAACAGAGAGAAATCTGAATATTTTTTTATTTATAAATTCAGTATATTAATATATTAATTTATTTCAATATACATTAATTGATACAAGGAGATAAGTAATAAGATTATCTGTGCTGATGTGTGTTCCTTGGATGTGTTTCTTAGATGGGGGGGGTTGGCTATTTTTACCACCAATAATTATCAAAATGACAAAAGCACAGTATTGTTCTGCTCAAGTTAGTGTGACTTCCAGTCCTCATAAAGTGAAAATGATATGTTAGCCAATGTGGCTTCTCACTAATTGATTATAAAATGTAGTTGAAAGGGTACCAGACTAAAACCAGTTAGTCATGTGACTAACTCACTTCCTTGATAAAATCTTAGAATTTAGTGTAATAACTACATATTGCCAATGAAGGAATATGTTGCAAAAGGTGCAGTGTCATCAGAAATAATCCGTTAGAATAAAAGTAGTGACAGCAATAGGACTAAATGAAAAGCAGGAGAGTCCTTTGATCACTGCTGAGAAATTTGATGACAGGGAGGTACAAAATGAACATCAACAGTTATACATTTTACATTAGAGGGAAAATGTAATTTTCTGACATGAAGAGTTACAGCCAGATGTCTGTGCCCTGATTTTATGGACCAGAAAGTTTGACACTGATTGATGACTATTCATAATTATTTCAAATAACATTGCTATAAGTTTTATCATCAGTGATTCCATAACATGCATGTAGTTTTTAAAAGAAAATAATAAATTTGTAAAATTTAGTTACATCTTTCATACTATGTATGTAATTATTACTCACATCTGTGTGATCCCCCTCTAGAAAGGCCAACATTCTTATAAGGCCATCTTCCTGCTGCAAAAGGGGTGGCCTTAGAAGGACCTCTGCAACTACAGTATGAATAATATATCCTCATTCCTATGAGCCTCTCACTTAATGCTCTTAACTTTGGTAAATAAAGTATAATCTTTTTAAGATAAGTTGATGCAGAATATCAGCTCTGTACTTCACTTCATGTGAGTTGTACAGTACTCATGACTAAAACAGTTTGCCAGCAGAGTTCAAATTAGGGTCAGTAAAATTGGAGACATGACTTCTCCAGATAGAATAGGGAGAAGTGGGAGAGTCCCCTGGGAGAAGTTGGAGAGTCCCCTCAGAGATGTGAGGAAGCAAAGAAGTATTTATATAATTTTTATTTACAAATATATATTTACTGATTTAAGATATCATTAAATATAGTCATCACCATGGTCAACCAAAAAGTATTTTTGCATAAATTTAAACATAATATTTATTTTTTAAAATTAAATATAACAGCACTGCACATTTTTTTTATATTGTATTGTAAAACAAAATAACAGCATTTTATTAACTGTCTTTTCCTGATGGTGGTGAAAAATTGCATGATGTAATCAATTTAAATACTATATCAACATTTTGTATAGAATTTCTTTGAAACTGCAAAACCCCTTGGGAAGAATGGGAAGATTGATTGATTAATTGATTTGTTGATTTATTTATTTTACTTCTTAGCTTGTCAGTCATTAGTATCTTAAATACATAATTCCAGAACATGTTTTCACTTTTCATTCAAATCAAGAAGTAAAGATGCGTTATAGGTATGCCATATATACTCATATACCAGTGGAGTGCAACTGGAAAGAACATAGATCATGATCAGCCATTGCATAATGCCATGTCAGATCAGGCTTTATGTTGTTTGTTCTACTGATCACTCCTGCATCTGGGTCTGTGCAGTTCGCAGTTGGACTCAACTTATAAGTGAGTATATATGTTACATTAGATACTCCCCTATAGACAACTTGATGGAGAAAGTCCATATATGCATTAAACCCTGTATGAGGTACTTTATAAATCTTAGACCTTAGATCAATAAGAAAACTGGCAGGGAATAGTTCATATGTCATTGTGTTCACTTGGGGTCATCTCTAAATCAGTATGTGCCAAAGTGGAAATGGCCTGTAGATATAAAAATATTAAACATCTTGGGCAAAACTTAAATTCTAGTCACTTGTTTGCTCTAGTTTGAACCCTGCAGCTCCCTTGACTTACACTTGTCCCTTTTAGGGCTGTTCCAGTAAAACATAATTGGGACCCAGGGAAGGCACTTTTAATGTGCGGTACCCCCCCTAGATACAATTTAGAATTTTCGTATCATTTGATGAACTCTTTGACATCAGCATACCCTGGCATATAATTTAAAAAAACTGCCTTCCCTGGGGACCAAGTATGTTTAATTGAAACAGCCATTACCTGAAAAATAAAAAGATCCGTTTAATTCACAGACTAAGATAGGATTTCAGATTATAATGCATTTATTCTGTATGGAGTTATGCTGCTTATATTATAATATTAATTGAAATTAACTCAGAATGCAAATCATTAATTGGATTTCATCCAATAAAGTGGTTAGGAATATGTTATTTACCAAAGGCCATCACAAAATATGTTGTAATTTTTGGTCACAGATAAACAAGATATGTTGTAATTTTCAGGTCACAGATAAACAAGGCCTAACTGGAAATGCAACTGCTACAGTGTTTGTTCATGACATGAATGAAGTTCCAATATGTCCTCAGACACAAATGACAGTTAAATCATCTCTTGATGCTTCAGCTGGAGTTACTTTACTTCATATCTTTTGTTATGACACAGACAGAGAAGATGCATACAGGCGCTTAAACTACACTATTAAACTTGTTGATCAGAGTAAGTCGGTGCTTAAATTAAAACTTTCTGAATAAGCATTAATGGTGTGCCATCTTTTTGTCTTTCTTTTGAGATACACTACTAGCCAGATCATTTGATCTAGTTAAAATTCTTAAATGTTCATATCAGACTAAATATTTCATTGAAATTTTGATTAAGTATTTTTTGTTAGATATAAGTGCATTAATGTCCATTAAAATTGCTTTGATTTGTTTTTCTTTTATTGAGCCTGATGATAATAATAATAATAATAATAATAATGGACTTGTTTTCTGAGAGATATCTCACAACAGTAACATCTGTTCATCACTAAAGATAAATAATTGAAAATGTCTTGTTGCATCATGCTTTTATGTTATCAAGGTTGCTTGTGTCTTACAATTGGTGGATAAGCAATAAATGGACATGATTACATAAAACATGACACCCACCCCTATTTATTTTGAGCCTGTCCTTCTTTTATCTAAGTACAAAACTTGAATATTATTGAGATTTATCTTTGATGTTGGCAGATTACGAATGTACCGACACTCATATGGACACCGGAGTGATCACTGTCACACTTGACAGTTAATTGGATGCTGAAGTGTATCTTTGCAAATAACATTTACTTTATATGTCACATACTAATTTACAAGACAGAATACACTGTGCAATTAAGGTGCATGTTTATCATCAGATAAGTTAAAATCCAAATATAAATTGACTGAAACAATGGTCTTGTTATAATAAATGAATTACAATGATGGATTTTGAGTCATATTCAAAATTTGGTGCTTGAATATTGAAAATTTGTCTTTCCATCATAATATTAAGGCTGTACATATCGTCTTTTTATAGTAATGCATGTTCACCCATTAAAAACGTATCTTTACAGTTGTTTGCTCTTTAGTGTTAAGAAGCAAAACCAACCAGGTAAGTTTGCTACATTACGTTTTCTACTTGCAGATTTCAGTGGAATTTTTAATGTGACTAACACGGGTGATCTAGTTCTGCTCACCAAGTTCCCACGTACGCTGGCAGTTGGGAATACCGTATTACATGTGCAAGTTTCTGATGAAGGAACACCTCCTTTATTCACAATCGTAACAGTTAATGTCACAATAAACAGTAGGTGTCATACCATCTCTCCACTTCTCTATCTCAGTCTCATTTGACTCTTCCCCCCCCACTCTCTCTCTCTCTCTCTCTCTCTCTCTCTCTCTCTCTCTCTCTCAGCATTTATTGAGTTATTCCCAGTTCTAATAGACCTGAGTGATGGTGATGTTTCCTCAGGACTGCGTTGAAACTTAAGAAATCTAGCCACAGCATTTAGTTATGGGAATATTGTCTAAAG
This sequence comes from Megalonaias nervosa, assembly GCA_016617855.1. Classification (NCBI taxonomy): domain Eukaryota; kingdom Metazoa; phylum Mollusca; class Bivalvia; order Unionida; family Unionidae; genus Megalonaias; species Megalonaias nervosa. Next base: position 66,258 of record JAECUM010002185.1, read on the forward strand.
AATAGTATATATTGGCTTATGAGTCCAATTGCAAACAGCGTAGACCCTAGCATAATGCACTGACAGATTATGGTCTGTGTTGTTTGTTCTACTGATTGCTCCAAACCAGGGATTTCAAACTTGAATCGTCATGAGGGACACATGAGGACTAGTACATTGGCTTGATGGCTGCATATCTGAAACCTATTCATACAGTGAAAGTGGTTCAATAAAAGTAGCCAGTTGAAATGTTGGAAATACAAAGTAAATGATGTATCAATCAAATTTTTATAAAAACTGGCTGACTGTAAAGAAAAAATGTGCATTATTAATTATTTAAAATTCTGGGTGTCATTGCACTCTGCAGGAAGTAACTCCACAGGCCACATGTGGTCCCAGGGCTGCATGATTGAGACCCCTGCTTCAGAGTTTCACAATTGTACAGAATTCAATGCAAGAGTCAAGACATGATTGGCAGTTACCTAATTACTGAGTGCAGCAAGCTAGCCCAGAGTGAATTGAAAAATTGCCATGACTAACTTGCCCCATCTGGTACACTGGCAATTGCTGCGTCAAACCTATTAATAGTAGCCACACATGGGAAAAGCAAAACATGCCTTTGTATTGTATTCAGGTTTACTTTTTAAAATTGGATTTTGAACAAATGCCATGCAGTGAATATTATATTTATTATTACTATTATTATTATTATTATTATTATTATTATTATTATTATTATTTCATCAAATTTGACATATTGACACCTTTGAGTGACACTGACATTTTGATTGTATATTTTTAAGATGGTATCTACTGCTCTTAAGCTCAGGTTGCTTTCTGTTTCCTTAATCCTTGAAGGACTGCATAGTATTATTGGTTGCCTGAGGAGTACCACTTTCTGCGTTAGTTTAGACCTAGTGTTTTTTGTGGGATATTGCTCATTGTGCTACTGGCCCTACTGTCAATTCTATTTATGTGTCTGTTTTCTAGACCTGTCAATTCTATTTCTGTGTCTGTTTTCTAGACCTGTGCAAGTTCTGACAGATCACTGCACTTTAAGCTACTTCTGTTGTTTATGTGTTAATAGTTAGCGTCCATTGGAACTGCTATGTGTATCATGTAAATCAGGTTCCTATCCTTGAAGATCAGTGCTAAATCCAGCCTTCAGTGTTGTATGTGTGTGTGCATGTGTGTGTGTGTTTATGTTTAATTTCACATCTGCTAAATGTTCCACAGGATTATTACCTTGCTGTTTTCAACCACTTTCTCTGCTATGTAAACACACTACTTGTCTATGCACTTTATCCCATATTTCCAGTATACAGGCAAACCTGTCTGAATGGTCACCTTGATATAGCTGTCACCTGGTCTCACCTTGATATATCTATCACCTCGTCTCAACAGCCATTGTAACTTAAGATTTCACCTGTTTTCCACGGTTAGCATCCAGTTGTTTCCTAACCAGATAAAGATTTCTCACTGCTTTAAGTGGCCACTGGAGCTTACAGACAGTGACAGCTCAATGTATGCAAACTAAACTTAACTTCATGGGGAAGGCATTGGTTAGATGAAGGTATGTTATATGAATTGATGTGCAAACATCTTTTCTCACTTGTAGTCACCATAACATTGTTGTCAGTGTAACTCAATGGTGTCATTATGTCAGATTTGATAATAATAATAATAATAATAATAATAATCCTAAATCTCATTCTGATGGTAATTTTTAGTTGCTGCTGTTATTGCAGAATATTGACACAATTATTTGGATTTGTTAGATAGCAGTTTTGTTTGATATGATAAATCATGTTCAATTCAGCCAATAATTTGTTTGCTGTTCTTCACAGATAGGATGACCAGTGTTATTCAACATTCAGGTAGTTGGGTTACAGACACTATCCTGCTTCTATTCAATTTAATTCAAGTCCTAAGTAGATGGGTTTCTCTTTTCACTTATGTATGTGTGAGTTGTAAAATAACTCTTGAACACTTTGATGGAATTTTGATAAAAGTTGGTAAGAGGATTGAATGCCAAACAAAGAAAAGATGTTATCACATATTGGTACTTGCTCATCAAAATTATACTTGAAATATTGCCATATGGAAACTACAGAATCCTGCATTTTGTGTGTGTTGTTAGCTTCAGACACTCAGCACTCTGTAATGGAGATGTAGAAGTACAGTCTCTGTAAGAAAGAATTGCCTCCACCCATAGAAAATCAAATTCATACTATGTTCATAGTTAATACTAGTCTGCAGTGTCAGCGAGTGATACTTATGAGAGGTTGAGCTCTTCAGAGGCTCCAATACTTGCTGTGGTTATATTTTAATCTTTCATATAGTCTGATGTTTGATATGTCTTTATCTTTCATCCTTCTGTAAAGTCTAATGCTTTGATATATCTTTAGTGTTGATCATTCTATAAAGTCGTATGCTTTGATATCTCTTTACAATTGTTCTTTCTATAAAGTCTACTTTGGTATGTTTTAACCATTGATCTTTCTATAAAGTCTGCTTTGGTATGTCTTTACCATTGATCTTTCTATAGTCAAATGCTTTGGTGTATCTTTACCATTGATCTTTTTATAAAGTCTAATGCTTTGATATCTCTTTACAATTGATCTTTCTATAAAGTCTGCTTTGATATGTCTTTACCATTGATCTTTCTGTAAAGTCTAAATGCTTTGATATATCTTTACCACTGATCGTTTTGTAAAGTCTACTTTGATATGTCTTTACTTTTGATCTTTCTATAAATTCTAATGCTTTGATATGTATTTACCTTTGATCTTTCTATAAAGTCTAATGCTTTGGTATGTCCTTACCATCTTTCTATAAAGTCTGCTTTCATATGTCTTTATCATTGAACTTTCTATAAAGTCTAATTCTCTGATATGTCTTTGCCATTGATCTTTCTATAAAGTCTGCTTTGGTATGTCTTTACCATTGATCTTTCTGTAAAGTCTGCTTTGATATGTCTTTACCATTGATCTTTCTATAAAGTCTGTTTTGGTATGTCTTTACCATTGATCTGTCTTTACCATTGATATTTCTGTAAGGTCTTAATGCATTGATATATCTTTACCATTGATCGTTCTGTAAAGTCTACTTTGATATGTCTTTACTTCTGATCTTTTTATAAAGTCTGCCTTGATTTGTCTTTACCATTGATCTTTCTATAAATTCTAATGCTTTGGTATGTCCTTACCATCTTTCTATAAAGTCTGTTTTCATATGTCTTTACCATTGATCTTTCTATATTTCTAATTCTCTGATATGTCTTGTAACCGTTGATCTTTCTATAAAGTCTTAATGCATTGATATGTCTTTGCCATGGATCTTTCTATAAAGTCTGCTTCAGTATGTCTTTACCATTGATCTCTCTATAAAGTCTGCTTTGGTATGCCTTTACCATTGATCTTTCTGTAAA
>JAECUM010002186.1:0-137500 GCA_016617855.1 Megalonaias nervosa
TTTTTATAAAACTATATTTTTGTAACTTGTTTAATTTGTTTGCTTTTACTTAAGCACAACGAGACTTGTAAAATTTAGTTATTTTACAACTTGTCATTTCCAAAGAAAACATCTCTTTTTAAATCATATTTGGTATATAATTCTTAATCCATACAGTGGAGGATTTGCCAAACACTTCATTCATTGTTCGATATTTCGAAATTCTTGTTTACAAAAAGTACATGTACCGTTATCAATGAAATTTAAAAAAATAAATAAATAAAATGATTTGTTACAATAATTCTTTGCATGAATTTAAACTGAAGGGCAATTAAGTTTGTATCTTTGGTGCACTTTCCTAAGATGAAGAGATTTATTCTGGGTTTGATCATTTGTCTGGCACCTTAATTGTACTAATCATATCTCATGTTTTCCATGAGCTTTATTTGTTTTACTCTTTATCAAATCATTATATACAATTGTTAAATTCTTATTTGTTAGGAGCAAACTTTTGTTCTGAATTTATATTTAATATAAGCATTTATTTGTCTTTTACAGTGATGAGTTATTTATGAAATAATTGAGAAATATTCAATGAAATTATTAGCGGTAAACTTTCGATGTAATGCTTCAAAATTTATTAATGATCCTTGATTATCAAAAAGATTTTGGCAGATGTTATTCCGTTTGATCGCCATTTTGTGTCGGAATAAAATTTATTAATATGAACAATATTTGTAATATCATGACACAAGAATTCTTCCACTGACGAGGGGTAACATCTTGACAAAATTTATTACTAATACATTTACTACTTTGTTAATTTTGTCTCCCCTAATTTTAATATATGGATTCCTCCAAATTTTCCTTGTTTTATAAACATATTGTGCCTAATTCTTCTTCATTTGTAATAAGGCGTTTAATAAGGCGTTGAATAAGGCGTTTAATAAGGCGTTTAATCCAGGTTATCTGTATGCATTGAACAAAAGGGTACACATAAACCATGCATAGACCACCCTATAGGTATATCTCTTTAAACCCTTTCGGTTTTACCGCTTCAAATAAATTTTAAAATATTTCGTTAAATTTACTTTTTGTATATAATGGATGATTGGGCACGGCCGAGATTAAATTAGTACATTTTGGCAAAATCAATTATATGAACAATTTTTTTTTTCCCGATAAGGGACAGATTTGTTTTCATCCCACAACCCAGCAGGATATTTTAACTTATTTTAATTCCTTCGCATCATTTAACTCAACATATCGTCTACGTTTAAAGAGAACTATAGTCCTAAAAGTCAAGAGGAGGAAGTAGACCATCTGATTTAAATGTCTGGGTATATTTTCTTCTGAAAATGTGTTCTTCCCTATCCATGTGGCTTTTGATTTTAATACATTACAATGTAAACCAGAGACTGATGCAATGTCCTTAAATACATAGATGGCGCACCAAAAAGACTTGAAGAGCCACCCAGTAGTAAAACGGCATCATCCGCCTACTCGCTAAGTTTAAATTCTGTCAATATAAAAGAGACCGGTAATATTTCTGTTGTTACTGAGATAACAGAGAGAAGTTCTATGCCTTTCCTAAATAGGTATGGTGCTAATGGGTCTCCTTGAAGAAACACTTTTTTGAAATGAAAAGACAGATGACCATTCTTAATGCATTGCATTTGGAGTTGATGCAAAATGCTCTGAATCACTGACAAATAGAATCATTATAGTTAAAAGATTTTAGAGCATTTTCCAAAAAGTCCCATTCGCGAGAGTCAATACTGTTTCGATATAAATTACAAGAGAAATCCGGACGTTTCAGTTTCGTCGAGGTAGTTAATAAAATTCTATAAAATTGTGGTGATTTGGAAATAAATCTCCTTTCATAAAACCTTTCTGATTATCAATTATAAATGAAGGAAGTACTTTCTTAAGCATATATGTTATTGAAGCTGATGCTGTTTTGTTGTCCGCGTTAAGCAATGAAATTGGTCTACACTTAGTTACGGTATAAATCTTTAATACTGATTTAATAGAAATTAACAAGAGAAGGCCAGACTTACCAGTTTCGTCGAGGTAGTTAACAAAATCTTATAAAACTGTAGCGTTTTCACCAATAAATCTCCTTTCATAAAACCTTTCCAATTATCAATTATATTTGAAGTGCTTTCTTGAGCCCATCTGTTGTTGAAGCTGATGCTATTTTATCGTCCACGTTAAGCAATGAAATTGGCCTCCACTTAGATATAAATCTTTACTGAAATTCGAACATATCCAACATTCAGAGATCTGTATAGAAATCCACCTAAATCTTTCCAAACGAACTTATAATATTCGACTCTGAATCCCTCAGAACCAGGACTGGTTTCATGTTTTTTAATGCTAATCGACACTCAGAAACGGTCGGATTACCTCACGAGTTTTTCTCAGTAGGTGTAAGTTTTCGTTTTAATCATGCATGAAGAATTGTTAGTTTTGATTTTAAAAAGTTTTTCATTGCAATCATTGTGTTGACTGCTTTCATTGATCTGTTAACCTCTCCCGTTCCCAATAACCAATTCCTTCATGATATTATTTTCTCTTTACCAGGCTAAGAAATTTTTTTCTTTTTTTTCACCAAATTCATACCATCATGCTTTTGGTTTTAATATCACTACTATGTGTTTTCCCTTATTTCATCTAATTCGGGTTTGTTTGTTTTTTATTTGTACTATAATCGCTGTACCATTTCTTTGATTTAGTGATTTGTTTAAAATTAAAATTTCAGCTTCATTTTTTCTAGTTTTGCCTTTGCCAGTGAATATTCAATCGTGTCAGTTCTAATTTTATTTTTAAGAATTTCATTACAGAGCTGATTATTACATGTTAGCTTTACTTGTAGAAATCCAACAGCAGTCCAGCAGTCCGAGTGGCCAAATATCTAAAGCGCTCACCATTACGGATCATTGCCATCTCACCTGTCTGCGTGCGTTCGTGTCTCGGGTTCGGCCAATGTCAGTATGTGAGATAGCTTGCCAGTAGCTTCTTGTGGGTCGGTGGTTCTTCCCGGGGTTTTCCAGGGTTCTTCCTCCACCAGTTATACTGGTCACCATGTATAGCCTATCTTGTGCTGAAAAATGGCGTTAAACCTTACAACAACAACAACAACAACAACAACATTCTTCAACAGTAATTACAATACAATTTTGAACTGTATTAAGGAATTTATTTTGTCTAAGAAGTTGTGCATTTCCAGTCACTATGACCTCTCTGAAGCGTCAATAATGATAAGGTTAGACTTAAAGCAGAGTGGTTTATTTTGTACCCCGGAATAACACATGTGAAATATGAAACATGTCGTCAGAAATCAGGAAATAATATAACCTGCTTTATTGTATAGGACTGGGCTGTCTCCAGGTAGATAATCCGGCATCTGGATTGATTACACTCCATACATCGAAGAAATCTAGGTCAGTCCTGATACCCTTGACTGCTGTTCGGACCATGGGATTTCTATCACGAATAACTTAAATATGTATCAAGTTCCGTGCCTGAACAACATTCTAATAGGTGAATTATCAAAATTCGCAATATCGTGTCTTAGATTCTTAACTAAATCGGGATTATAATCATTATGACCATTTAAATTGACCAAGATTACTATATTTCAATGAATCAATATATCTGATACAACGTATCTACCATCACCATCATATTTTATTCTTCGGATAGAAAATTCAAAGTTATTTCTCAAGAGAATGTCAACGCCATCACTACTGCTAGATTTATGACCTACAGACCCCTTACGTTCATTGACACAATTTTAATTTGACTGTTCAAAATTTAATATATTAACTACAGTTTCAACAAAGTTGTTTTGAAATGTCAAGATTGTTCGAGTACCCCTTAATCTAGACACATTATATAAACATGCATATTCAAACACGTACACACAAATGAACCTTCAAAATAAATAGCTATAGTTACGTAATAATTTGCCATGACCGAGGTGGAAATTCCAATAAGTAGGATCAAACAGTAAGCGCTAGATCGAAACATAATTATCGACTACTACAAAACAATGTGAGTACGAGTTATGACAAAACCTTATTCCATGATATGCAAATATACATGTACATATATTAAAGATTACGAGATTATTTATGGATATTCTTCTGGGTCATAATATCACACTAGAACAAACCAGCTTATTCTGGTAGTAACTAAAAAACAAGAAAATAAAAGAAATAAAAATATCTGTAAATATTATATAGACTCGTTTGAAGTCCTGTAAGTGCATGTATTAATTATTTATCGCAGTCTACTAGAGACAATATATTACCATTGATAACTATTCTTACATCTTATTTTGAGCGTTGCTCCTCTCCAATCAACCGGTAGCATGCGAAGATGGAAGAACTTGCCGTGCCGACTGTAATTATTAGTTAATCACAATAGCTGTAAGGTGCTCCTGCACTTACCTTCACAACTGTCAAGCTAACCGCAGCTGGGTAGGCTGAATGAGATTAAAGGCAATTAGATGTTTTGTAATACTACTCATAGTACTCAATGTTTTGTAATACTACTCGTAGTACTCAATGGTTATTAATACTGCTCAAAATATTCAGTGGTTTGTAATACTGCTCATAGTACTGGATGTTTATTAATACTACTCATAATACCCAATGCTTAATAATACTGCTCATAGTACTCAATGCTTTGAAATACTACTCATAGTACTCGCTGCCTTTAAATAATGCTCATTTTACTCAGTTATTTTAATACTACTCATAGTACTCAGTGCTTTGTAATACTGCTCATATTACTCACTGCCTTTTAAAAATTCTCATAGTACTCAATGCTTTGTAATACTACTCATAGTACTCAATGCTTAGTACTACTACTCATAGTACTCAGCTACAGGTGAGTTACTATGTATCTTTAGCAGTTACAGTTTAAATCACAAGACTGGCTAAGATCGTATGCGTTCAAGTACGCTATATAATGATCTATCGGTGTTAATGCACTTCTTGTACGCTATATAATGATGTACCTTTATTAAAACACTTCGTGTACGCTATATAATGACTTATCGGTGTTAATGCACTTCATGTACGCTATATAATGATTTATTGGTGTTAAAGCACCGCGTGTACGCTACATAATGATCTATCGGTGTTAAAGCAATTAATGTACGCTATATAATGATCTATGGGTGCTAAAGCACTCCATGTACACTATATAATGATGTACCGGTACCTTTTGCCCCATAAAAAAGCAGGTGCACGATAAATAATTTTGGATAAAAAAAAAACACATAATTTTTCTTAACTAAATGAACGAGATCAGGAGGGGAAAAAAACCCAACTAAACAACAACACGTGAACGCTAGCTAATAAACGGCTGTTAAACACATAAGAACGCGCATCCTGTTTAAATATATGGCTGCAACGTTTGTAATTACAGATTGATATAATTATATATTTGTTTTGTCGAACTAGCACCTAATTTTAATATTGTGTTGATACTTATGTATCATAATAACTGTGAAAAGTTATTTGCACAAAGTATAAAAGATATAATCCTCAGCATAATCATCCCAAGTATGGAATACTTTACATTAATCACGGTTTTCTAATCTTTTTTTTATAAGTGGAAAAATTATCCAACGATCTTTTAACCATATATACAAGATCTATGATTTGGAACTAATTACTGCATCAGTGTCATCGAAAAGTTCAAATCTAAGTATTCTCCCTGCTTTTTTTAGTATAGACTGAGCAATTAAAAATACCAATCAGTTTCTTTTTTGTTTTTTTTTTCCAATTGCTTGGAGAGCTTATTAACGAGGACCATGTTTAGCTGGCTTGCATATGAAATCATTCTTATTGACAGATTTTCTTCGTTTCCTTTTGTCCTTTACAAGGGCTATTTTAGCGTGAGAATTGCCAAGTTTTTAGTATTACTGGCGTTGGTAGTCCTGTGGGTCTGGGGATCCTATATATGGAGAGTGTGTCTCAATGATCCATGTCTTTACCTGAGGCTTCTTTAATTCAGTCAAATGAGTTTTTAAATTTTCATTTTGTGTCTCTGATGTGTCATATATTTTCATTTTTCTGGAATATTGTTTGTTCCGGTTTGCATCCTGCATCTCCTCATTTGCGGATATGCTATTGTTTTCGAGTTCCTTCAAATTCACAGCCTCCGTTTTATTTTCTAATTTTCTTTCAATTGCTCATTTTTATACACTCCATCCTGTTCTTCAAATGGGTCATCTTATTTTTTGCTCCAGTTCTCTTTTCAACTTTGTTTTGATTTTGACAAACAGTTGCGACCCAATTTCTGACTCCACCCCCTAATTCATATCTTGTTACAAGTGAGTTGATATCTTCTTTTGTAATAGCCCCTTTGGTGGTTCATGTCATTTGTTGGAAATCCCTCTGGATTTGATCAAGCTCACCCTGTTCAGCAGTGTCAATAATTAAATCTCCTGGGTCATGCGTTGCGCTGGATTGGGAGTTAATGTTTGACCTTGGTTTGGTGTTTGACTTTTCCTTTTGTTTGTCCCTGCAAACCTGAGTTAAGGGTGGCTGTACTCATGGTGCTAAAATTAGAAATGTAACTAATGTATTTATTTCCTAATCAAAAGTCAAGGAATTTGTATACTAATAAGAAGAAAGCATGAATGTCGATAGCTAAGTACAGAAGTACGATAGTCTGCCGTCTCAAATCAATTTAGGTCTTAAGATAACATATAAATATACCAAGAGATTTTCCACAGAATTTAAAAACACGATTTTGCTTCTAATTTGCATATTCCACAGGAATTCCGAGACATGTATCCAAGTATGAAACATTCACATATTGATATTTTTAACTCGAATCACCCCATCACATTGTAACTTGTAGAAAAAAAAACACCAAAACTTGAGAGATTTAAACTAGCTTTTGGTTCTGGCGGCCATTTTAAATCCCCCTATATGTACCGACTTGAAAGATGATGGTTTCTCTACCAATCGCGGTAATTTCTGACTTCCAAATAATTTTTATAGACGTATGCGAATTTATTCTGCTGTTTACAGCTTGGCAAGTATTACTCGCCTTGACCCACGCCGCTCCAATATGATGCATAGAGTGGATATTATTCATAGGTACCTGTTACCCTCACTTAAATGATGATTTACCTGTAAAATGTCGTGGTTAAGCAACAAAATAGCGGTTAACCTCTATTTAAACGCAGGTTCACAACCAAAACTATACTGGTTCAATAGCGGCTAATCGTTTTTTTTTGTGTTTTTTTTTTTTTTGGTTTTTTTTTTTGGGGGGGGGTTTGCAGTGAACCCTTTAATAGATGTTCACCGCCATCTAAAAGTATAAGAACCGCTATCTTCCAATCAGTCAGAACGATGTTGCAACTTGGGTTCAAAATATCAAGTACATCGTTACAAAAATAAATGGATATTATCTAAATTTAGAGGTTGAATTATCCAATCCGCATTCGAAACGCTTCATTTTATGAAGGATGAAGAATCGAGTAAAGAATATGTGACACTCATAATAAGAGTAAAGAATATGTGGCACTCCTCATAACAAGAGTAAAGAATATGTGGCACTCATAATAAGAGTAAAGAATATGTGGCACTCCTCATAACAAGAGTAAAGAATATGTGGCACTCATAATAAGAGTAAAGAATATGTGTCACTCCTCATAATAAAAGTAAAGAATATGTGGAACTCATAATAAGAGCAAAGATATGTTGAACTCATAATAAGAGTAAAGAATATGTGGCACTCATAATAAGAGTAAAGAATATGTGACACTCATAATAAGAGTAAAGAATATGTGGCACTAATAATTAGAGTGAAGAATATGTGGAACTCATAATAAGAGTAAAGAATATCTGGCACGCCTCATCATAAAGAACATGTAGCATGACAGCACAGAATGTGGCACGCCTCATTATAGAGTCAAGAATATGTGGCACGCCTCTTCATAAACAAGATGTAGTACGCCTCATGGTGTAATCGAGAATATGAGGCACGCGTCATCAGAGAGGAAGAGAATGCGTGGTATTTTTAACTTGAGATAAATTTCAGGACAAAACTACTTTATTGGGCATGTGGGAAACAAAGTTATATATTTTAGGATAGTACTAAATATTTATTCACGGAAGAAAAGGTAAACTAGTACTAATATGATCATTGCTATCAAAGCAATTATGCTCCTCTCTCTCTCTCTCTCTCTCTCTCTCTCTCTCTCTCTCTCTTATCTAGTTCGTAAATTATACGAAAAAGTAGTAAAGAGAATTATTTTTAAAACTGTCTATAAAGACTTGCTATCCTATAATATTATTACAGCATATTGAAGTAAGAGTTCTAACGAAGACTGGTTTTTGAAGTTCCAAGATACCACAACGCACGCAGATGAAATGGCGTTTAATAATGGAAGCAAACTACAGCGAAAAAACAAATATCGTCGTTTTGTATGCTGTAACAAACCTAGGGTATATGCTATTTATATTTACGTCTCCTTTTTAGATTGTTACGTTTTAGTGATTATTTATTGGATGATGAAGATCGGTGTTTGGAAAATGTTTCTCCAACCGAGTATTTAGCCAGTTACTACTAGCAGACCTCGTAATGTACAGTATTCACAAGACCTTATAGTAGCATTGACTGGTTTCGTAAACTGGACCCTGCCTTATTCCTAAACATAAGGAATTCTCGAGATATTATAACGTCCAAGTGTTTGACCATTTGAGATGGGAATAATTATGTGTGCTGTGTGTTTGGTTTATGTTTAGAAGTACGTGGCATGAAATACAGGTATGCGGTTTGGAAAGGTGTGCTGATAAGTCATACCAATATGAAGTAAGGAAATTTCAAGTGTGAAATTAGTCCCGTGAATGTGTGGTCGTTAAGTGATTAGACGACAATTATCTGTGGTATACGAGTACTTACTTCAGTCGACAAGGACTGTTGTCCCGAGGTCATGGATAGAGGAGAAATATCGACTTTAAACCTGGCTCACGGAAGTGTTCGACATTGGTTGTTCTGCGCGGTGTACAGGAGATATTCATTGTATAGGTGTTGTATCAAATGGAAGAAGCTGTTAATTTGCTTCAGTGTACTTAGGCAGACTGTAGATCAACTAGTAACAAGTCGGAGTTACTCGGACAAAGCAACTGTCTTTTCTTCTTTTCTTTTAAACTGAGTTTGCTTCATTAGATCCTTTATGCACTTTTGCAAAACGTGATATTAATACACAACGTTTTCAGCTTTCAGAGCCCAGTCTGTACATCGTCGTGTTTGATTGAACTTGAACGCAATTTATGGTCTTTTTGTATCTCTTCTTTTTCTAGACGATGAGTGATCATGCATTAGCTGTTGATTCGTGGAGAGTGACGGATTCAGGGGATCAATTGATTCCGAGTCCGATCTGTATGGGAATTAAGAATCGGTCTGACTGTTGATTCCTGGGGAGTAATCGATTTCGATTTATGACCACAATCGGTCTGGCTGTTGATTCTTGGAGAGTAATCAATTTCGATTCGTGACCACAAGTATGATGTTTGTGATCACTAGGGGACAAGTGATTTTCGGAGGAGTGAGCAATGTAACAACTTGGCCTATATGTTATTTGTATTTACGTCTTCATTATAACTTTGTTTGATTTTAGTGATTATTTGTTTAATTATAGGGCATTGGTGCTGGAAAGATATTTCTGCAAACAAGTAAATAACCAATTACTACGAGCAAACCCCAAAAATATATAGTATTTACGCGACCAAGGTAGCAGGGATTAGCTTCGTAAAATATACCCTTCTTAATTTCTAAACCACTAACTTACGGTCGTTAGTTGATTAGAGAAAAATTAGTTGTGGTATTTGCACGTTTGAGAACACTCAGTTGACGACGAGTGTTTTCTTGAGGTCTTTAAAAATCGGGGAAACGTCAACCCCAAGCCAGTCTCACGCAAATGATGGACACTGCATGTTCCACTCGGTAGTGAGATACCGTTAGACCTCCTTGCGTGTCACAATACTAATATGGAGTAACAATTACAATTTTAGTAAGTTGTAGAGCTCAGTCAGCATGATGGTTGGACTTCAAATCAAGAAGTTTGCAGTTCTAGTATTGTCTCGGAGAAATATGTTTCTATATAAATTGTAATATAAAGTTGCATACATGAAAGTTAAATTAAAATACATACTTAACGGTCCAAAATATAGATCCGACAGAGTTTAAACTGAGATTAATTGTACAACTAAATTACCAGAAACGTGACACAGCCTCTAGTGTACATGAAGTACGCTAAAAAAAACAAGGACACAATTTGTATTTTTTATTTTTATATATGACTAGCATTTAAAAGAAATACACAATATCTAGTATGCGCGGAAAAGTGAAATGATATTTAAAGCTTGAATTTTATCTTAACTTATCTTGAAAAACATCGAAAACGCAAAATCTGTTCTTATGCTCGTCAATTCAGTGTTTACAGGGATGAAAATATGTGTTATCATTCATCAGCTGGACTGAATATATTCATGTACTCTTATTAAATCCTACAATACAATGTGGTGTTTGTTTACGTATGTGACATAAAAGGGTCACAAGTCTATTTTGAACTCGTGAAAAAATGTTGAACGAGCACAGTTCAAGTTCGTTTTGTCTTGAATAATTGTATTCATTTTTAACAACAATAATAATGTATTAAAAAGTAAAATCGTGATCTATCAAGGTATCAATATATTAACAAGTGAAAAGGGACGGCCATTTCGTTGCTTTTTGCGTTTTCATTCGTTGCTCAAGTGGTTGCGTTATCAATACTAAGACTTTTACTTCTTTGCCATGAAAAAGACCCTTCCGAGAAGTAATAATACCGCAAGGAAAAGCGACCCGCACACGCCAGCGTGAACTTTCCAAACAGTCGGTGAAGTAGTTTCTCCTTGTGTCTTCTCTTGGACTGAAGAAAGAAAAATTGAATTATGTAGATATTTAAAGGTTGCGGTGGGGGGGGGGGATGGGTCTTCCTAAAATTACATTAAAAAGGAAGGATACAAACGTTAAAAGTCAGAGTAATTTTTAATGATGCGAATTTTTATCTGAATTATCCTAATAACACGGCTTCAGTCACCTTATTGCGTGCCCGTCTCCCCTTCTAAATATCGAAAAGTAGACCATGGGAATGTTTATGCTAACCAAGACGGACACTTTAGGCTTAGCTCAACCGCTGTAATATTGGCAAGCCTGTCATGATGGTGATCACATTTTGTTTGCTTTGTTTTGTTTTATAATACTAAAATGTGCAAAGTAAACAGAGGGTCCAATGATGAGTTGGTTTCTTTTGGGACAACATGGTCTTACAAAGATAGAGAAACTAGTTACACACTAGAGAACAGCACAACTCCTTTATTTAATCACTACCGTTTCAAACTACCCGACATTTCTTCTCTTTGACAAATACAGCGTTGATGTCTTGGCAAATGTCAGTCTTATCGTTCCCAAATTGAAAGTTTTACATTAAAACTAAAGATAATTTAGAAACCAAACCACAATGTAGAAGTACTTTAAAGTGAAATGTCAAATGAAGATAGATTTTTGATAAAAGGGCATTAATGAGGTACGATGGAACTATTCCACCATATGATCAAAAATATTTATCTGCTCTGCATTTTTTCATTTACCTCAAAGTGCACTTATTCAGCGCATGTTTGCCGCATATTTTTAATCAATGACTTGTCCCAAAATATTTACTAATCAGATGACATGTGCAGCAGTATTCGAAAATGAAAGTCACGTAGGATGCAAATCTGTATTTTAAATTTTTTTAGGAGTGAGAAATAGATTCATAATGTATCCATGGATAAGGAGCCTCATGCTCGAGTATTGGTGATTCTAAACGAAGCGATGCGCCTACGTCGAATTGTACGATTTTCCTTTTGATCTCTTACAAAATCGTTTCAAGAAAAATTCTTTACCATTTTACAAAATAATTTAATAATAAATCTGATATTTTGTTAAATACGTACTTGGGCATGGAATAGTACACTTGTACCGAATTTGAAAATCCACGCAACCACCGGCGCTGTTGTCTCCATTGGCACAAACTAAGCCTTTGTCGACATCGCACGTATAGTGGTACCCTGAAGAGTGTATGGAGCTGTCTGCTGGGACACAGTCAACATCCGTTGTAATTCCGTTGGGGCAAAAAGATCGAATCTCTTCATTGTTGAAATATTCATTGTCACCTTCTCCCGTTTCTCGACCCACCCACGTTGTCGATGGCTTGTCTCTATTTGTCCAATTGCTCCATATGTCTGTAGGACAACCACTTGATCGTCTAAATGAGAGGGAAAGGAAATTTCAGTTATATTTCAAACTCTGTTTGAGAAGTAACATTAATATTTTAATCTTAATTTTTCTTGTTCAATTATTGCGCATGTTTGACAATTTAAACATGTTCTTCCGAGAGCGAGGGATTGAAACGTGGTCAAGAGAATGAAGGTCACCAATATGCCGCGAAACTGCCGACTAGGGATTGGTAAAACGCACTTTGCACTATTACTGTCTATTGCTGACCACGTTTATTTCATTTCACTTTCAGGTTGCTACCAGTGGTAAGCAAATTAAACTTTGAAGTGCCATTAGTCCTCTTTTGAAACTCTATTCTTAACCATTTTGTTTTGTTATTAGTTTTCCTGTTCCTGTATATACAAACAAATTACTGATGAATAATTACTAAAGTGATAAGAACACTAGAAATATTTATATCCGGTAACAATATATGTACAACGAAGCATTAGCCGATTCATATACTCAAGATGATAATTGAATATTTTCCCAATATCGAAATCATAAGTCCAGATCTGTAATTGCATAACGTTTTGGTAGGACCGAGTACATGATGCTCTCACTTGGGCGTCCGTTACGCACTTGGATGTACGTTAAGAACTTGCATTAATTGCCGGTAGACTCGAGTAATTGATGCTATTCGTGCCATTTCTGGAGTGAAAAAAATTTTAACCTTCGAGACAGCAGGCTCAACTTTCATAAAATACCTGAACGTGTGTACATACTCGAGTCAACATTTTGTCTCGAACCACAATAACTCAAATTGGTAGAGCGTCAGAAATGTAATCCCTGGGTCGCTGGTTCGATACCTCCCAATGGCAGCCAAAGTTGACTGTCCAGTGTGTCACTGCGAAAGAACTTGGCTGCCTTGGTATGATGTGCTGACAGTCGTATTAAAAACGAATCAGCCAAATGTATCATTTTTATAAGCAAAATTTAAGGGCAGTTTCTTAATGTTAAGCTATAAGGTGAGCAGCTTGTTCGAAAGTGTAGATTTAATGCAGTTATCCCATCGTTGTTTGCACATTATTTGCATGCGAAATCTGAACTGAACTTTACTCAAACTTTACGTGTTTCAGGAAAGCTGACTTGTTTTAGGAAAGCGGGACAACGTCCCGTACTTGCGAAACCGTCTCAGCACAAACAATAATTCGTATGTTAATTTGAAAAACTCTTTTATTTTCTGTAATTTTGGTTGGAGTGAGGTTGGAATCCTGAAACATTAAGAATATTCTTATTTCCACACTAGCGCCATATTTCAATAATATTCGGGACCTGTATTTACAGTTTTTAATTTATAAGTGTTTAGTCAATCAAAGTGTTTACATGGCCCGAGGTAACTATTTATATCTAAGGATATAATTTCTCTTCGTTCTTTTTTTTTATCCCCTCACATACCTCCGCCTTTCCCCCTCCCCCACATAACAACTGATGACAAGTTTGTGGCGCACGTGGATCACCGCTTAACAAATATGAGCAACATTGTAGTATGAAGATGCAATTCTTTTATTTTTGCGTAACTAATAGCTGATGTCGGACTTTTCAAATGTTTGTATCCATACATAAGTAATTTACATCGTATGGGATAGAGGGAGCAAGGATTTTTATCAGTTCTTGTTAAAATAACTTGTAGAAATGACACACATTTCTATTGTGAAACCTTGAAAGTGGTACACAATTAATCCAATCTGAAGCAAAATCATCAAAAATCAAATCATCAGAAATTCGCTGGAATGTTTAATACCTCACAGCAATTGTTCTAAACCCATGGGTCGCAACCCAAAACTGGGTCTCCATGCTGATTTAAACGGGTCGCCGAGATCAACCTTAACAATTTGAAATTTCCTACCCAAGTGGGGGGGGGGGGTAGCATTTGATGGATGGAAGGTGACGGGTCGCGAGTTTAACACCACAGACCTAATCTGGGTCGCCGGCCAAAAATGTCACGAACCGCTGCTTTATAGTACTGCATCTTGCTATTTTTATGTATATTTAATTTTCATTTCGTGCTTGACTTTTAACATAATTATATGTATGTAATAAATATGAATACATCAAGGAGGAGGATGCAATCTTTCCATGGAAAATTTCGAAACTGTCAACAGCTGACCTCTTAAACAAATCGTTCGCTTGAAACTATTGTCTACGGGACGTCTCTGGACAAAATTTCAAAAGGCACTCAGAGAAAATTGCATCCTTAGTAGGACAGCTTCTCTACAATGTAAGGATATGTTGATATCGTTGAGCTCGTAGCAGTAAACCTGGCGAGTTAGAGGCTCCCGTTTCTATACTTCGTCATCTCACGCGTATGGTTACTGTTTGTCCATTGGAATTTGAGGTTAGATGTTTTACTCCATGACCTTCCGTTTTCTTTACATATTTTTAAGACCAATCTACGCGAACGTGTATGTATGTATGTATGTATGTATGTATGTATGTATGTATGTATGTATGTATGTATGTATGTGTGTGCGCGCGTGCGTGCGCGCGTGCGTGCGTGCGTGCGAGTATGTATGTATGTATGCATGCATCATTTGACTTACTTTTGTATTCCGACTTTCTCTGTTGGAAAGGCTGAAGCCAAAAGTCCACCTGGAATTATTGCGAAGATATGCAACACATATAATCTTAAAAGATACCAAATATCAACTTCTTTATGATAGGCTGTCGGTTCCTTATTTAAATCAACATCTAATTCAAACTAGTCACATGATATACTACTAGAATTTTAAAAGCCGTGATAACAGTTATATTTTGTCAGAATCATGGTGTCAGCTATTAAGAGAGTGTAAATTCTTTCTGCAACCCAAATGTTTGCAACTTTGAAATTACTGAATTTTGTTCTTGATATGCATTTTTTTAAAGGTTTACTTTCAGGCTAACTATACATGCAATAATAATAATAATAATAATAATAATAATAATAATAATAATAATAATAATAACATTATTATTATTATTATTATTATTATTATTATTATTATTATTATTATTATTATTATTTTACTCTTACTAATACCTTTATATTAGTATTATTAGTTTTAGTAGTAGTAGTAGTAGTAGTAGTAGTAGTAGTAGAACTATTCCGTATTTGACTCCTTTAATGGATCAGAGAAAGGAAAATAAATGCTCCGATTGTTATTGGCATTGAATCTAACATCTAATTAGTTGTAAAATAATTAACTAATTAATAATCATTTGAATTCAGAATGGTACACACAGATGTTTAGGAAATTATTTGATATCTTCACTCACCTGACAAGAATGTAAGAGCAGTCAAACACGGTAATCCAGACTTTTGTTGAGTCATCTTTCCAGATGTTTGTTTAGTCATCTTTTGTTTCCGTCAGTTTTCAAAATGTTATCTCAATACACGAGTATGGACAATGAATCATATAAATTAAACGATAAAATCGAAACGAATACAGTTTTGAACAATTATTAGTCCACAGTGTTTGTTACCTTTTATTCTGTATGGTAGGCAATACTGTGACAAACTCTTATTCTGTATGGTAGGCAAGACTGTGATAAGCTCGAAGATTTTATACCCACTAACAAAAAGGTGTCGAATACTGAACTTGTACTTGTCCAATGTTTTGATAAACCTTATGACATAATCAATCATCACGTTCCCTTGCTGTGTTAAGGTATGAAAGTTTGGAAATAGGTGCTCGAAAAATAAAGGTAAGTCAAAGCGCAGTATTTCGAACACAACGGACACCTGAAAGACTAAGAACAATATAAATAACAACATAAAATGGTGCTGGTAAACGTGGTGGTGGTATTGCTGTTGTTGTTGATAATAATAATAATAATAATAATAATAATAATAATAATAATAATAGTTGTTGTTGTTGTTGTTGATTATTATAAAGATGCTGATGATAATGACGATGATAACGACGACGACGATAATAATAATAATAATAATAATAATAATAATAATAATAATAATAATAATAATAATAATATATAGTATTGCAAGAACAGAACCTATGTAAAATATCTTCCGATTGTTATATTATATTGGTTTAATTATTTTACTCAAGACAGAAAATATCCTGTCCAGAGATAAAGACATAATTAATATATAATCTCTTAGTCATAATCAGTCGTCCAAGGTTTCTAAAAGTTAAGTTCACTGACGAAGCTCTAGTTTGTAGTCTGCAGATTCCCGTGGCTTTCCAGCGATTTGAAGTTATAATTCACTTTTTTGTACCTCTTTACTCTTGGTTAATTAACACTGGAAATATATGAAGAGAAAAGCATATTGGGCTATTTGTTTTCTTTTCATTACCAGTTAAAGGCACAAAATGTACATTTGATATAATTTGCGAGTAATGGCATTGACCATATGAAATGCCATATAAATGTACCATTACATATAAAAATGACAAACTGCGAAGGCTTTTTTAACCGGGTAATACTAGAAACTGTTAAACTGGTTCATGAAACTTACTTCCAAATATTTTAGAAATTTCAAACGTGTCAAATTTTTAAATAATAATTCTTCAAATAAATTTATAATCGAAACCGCACTCCTGCGTTGGAATCCAGCACTATAACCATTGAGCTGCTGCACGTGTGGGCTTTAACCACAGTTACTATCTCTTCTTTATTGGCCTGAATCAAAGATATACTACAACGTATAGGTTTGGCTGGGCTAACGCTAATTAAATGTTTAGCATAAAAAAAGGAATTTTGAGCTCTAACGTCAACTTCCCTTATTTACGGACACCTCGCAGTTTCAAGCCAGAATATTTTTACTGGTTGGATTTTGTTACTGTTTTTGTGGCATTTAAAGGCACTTTTAGTACATTATTGGCCCTACGATGCCGATTAAATGGAATTTAAGTGTCGTGGGCAATCGGCTCGGGTTGGCCTGGGCGAGTATGTTCAATATACTCTGTTACTCATTATGCGATACCTATTCTCATCCATTGTTGTAGCTGGGGTCTCTAAATAATTTTTCATTGCCAACTGAGCAATTGTACACTTGAGCATGGGTGCCCGTACGTAGCGGCAAGGGGGGGGGGGAAGCAAGTGCCATATTTCACCTCTAAATATGTTTTGTCCCAAACATCCGTAAAACTTAATAGCTGATCACTACATTTTTGCCCCTCCCCCTCCGAAAATAATTCTGCGGGCACCCCTGAGCTTGAGTAGTAAGAAAACTGTTCTTGTTTAGATACACGAGTAATATTGCAAAATATGATTACTCAGTTATTTCTCATTCGTATAGTATGTCTTTATAGTACAAACTTCGTCACAAAGATCTAAATACGAATCTTTAGCTCAGATAAGAACCGTTTTATACTCACATTTTCTTTAGAATCTGATGTTTTCTCTGGACAAAATAATTTCCTTTCCCGAAACTTGTTCAGCTTTTTTCCCGGTCTATGCAATCTCCCGCTCGGTTAGTTTCTTGGCGCCCTTACTTCCCCCGGCTTGCTTGGTTGGCATCGTATACTAATGTGTACAAAAGTGAATTACACTCGATATTGGCTATTTTTTTTTAAATTCCTTTTTATTCGATACCACTCAAAATATTTTTTTTCAAATTGCACCTTGCCTAAAGTAATAAATGCTAATCACCCGTCCGCCATGATAGCGTTACTGTAAGGACAGTAGTTCCTGTGTAATCCAGAAAACAAAAACACTAGTAACTGACAGAACAAAAATTACGTGCCTCCATTCCAAAGTCAAGGTCGAGTTTCTAAGGGCAAGGCTGCATCTTATTCCCAGCAGTAAATTTCCGCGAAACGATTAGTTGCAAGCCGAATTGTTTCCCTTTGCTGTGTACCTATGACCGCGTTTACAACATTACATGAAAACAAAGAAAACGAAAGTTTAATTTTATTTTCAGCAGTGCATTGATAGATCAGTAAATACATAAAGACTGCACTGTTTATAATATTTTAACATTTAAAACTTAAATAAAGTATTTTAAGGGCGATCCATGAATCAAAAATGCGACCTTGAACTTGGAAATGGCGCAACACATAATTGTTGTCATGTTGGATTTATTATACGTGTGTATGTATATGTATAGTGTGTGTATGAGTGCCTGTGCAAGTGTATGTGTGTGTGTATTTTTGTGTTTTAATGTGTATATGTTTTTTGCGTGCGCAGGCCCGGCCCTAGGATGTGCGGGGCCCAAGGCAGCAAGCGACGAGCGCGGGGCCTCAAGCAAAAAAATTGCATTGCGGAGTTGATTTCCGTCAGCAGCGCGGGGCCCCTGAAAGCGCGGGGCCCAAGGCGGTTGCCTCGTTCGCCTTGCCCTAGGGCCGGGCCTGTCTGTACGTGTATGTATGTATGTATGTATGTATGTATGTATGTATGTAATCAATTACTGAAATATTCAGCCAGTCAGTTGCAAGATCGCCTTTTCTGTAAATCTGATTTTGATCAGATTGCCCCGAAATCTTAACTCAAACTTTGAAGTTTCCCACTTATGATTTTCTTCCATTTTCTTACTAGAGTGATAGAATTTCAAAGGCCTGTGTTTTACTTGGTTTCTTTAGCGAGAGAAAGAAAAAGGTACTTTAAAAGAGCAAACACATTGATTACATATCATACGAATTAAAAACTTTCTAACTGTTCTGAATTTCTTTTATAGGCACCGACTTTGCTCAATATAAAACTCATTTGAAATCTTGATGTAAGGTTGTTTTAACAAGTTTGATAAAAACAATGTGTTTGGGAATAGTCACTAAAGTGCGAACTAACTCAACCAATCAGATGCTAGTTCATCTCATCAATATACGGTGATTTTTGTCATAATTGTACCCATATAATATCCAGATATGAGTCTATTTACCAACTTTACTCGAAATTGGAAAAATGACACCATCTCTGGAATTGCAACAGTTTCAGCCAATTCGTTTAAAGGTCACCCCATTTTTGTGTGGATCTTTTACAGCCGTATCAGCTTGTATTTCAAGCTTGATCCAAACTAAATCCTAAATATGGCCTCCAGAGTGGTATCATGGTCACTCAATCAGATGCATACTCGCCTCATAAATGTGTGAATTTCGTTCTTTTTAGAACAGGTCCAAGATCTTGATGATATAGCTACACATTCCATGTTTGATCAAAATCGGATCAGAAATATGGACTCCAGAGTAGTAGCATTCTCACCCAATCAGTTAGCAAATCACCTCATTATTATGCGTGGATCACGCTCATTATCGATCTCATCCGATATCATGAGGAGAAACATATGACTTTCAGTGTGGTAACAAACTCGCTCAGATTCTAGATTCCTTCGTAAATAAGCATGCATCACGCTCATTATCGTACTCTTCCAAAATCTTGATGATATAGGCAAACATTCAGATTTTCGTTGAAATCGAATCGGAAATACGGACTCTAGAATGTTAACAATCTCTGCCAGTCGGATGCAGAATCACCTTATTAGTATGTATTTATCTTGATCATTATCGAACTATTCTGATGGCCAAGTGGTTTAAGGCGCTCGCCTTTGCAGATCACTAACATCTCATTTGTGTTCGCGTTTGTTTCTAATCTCGAGCTCGGCCAACGTGTGCACGTGTATGTGAGAAAACTTTCCAGTAGCTTCCCGTGAGTGGGTCAGTGGTTCTTCCCGGGGTTTTTCCGGGTTCTTCCTTCACCAGATGTACTGAACGCCATGTAGAGCATATCATTCGCTGAAAAATGGCGTTAAACCGACAGCAACAACAACAACTGACAAAAAATGGCCTAGCGATGTTACGATCATGCTCGCGCTATGACGTCTTCTTGGTCCCAAAACATAATGAGTCGACCCGAGCAACTCTCTGAATCGTCCCCGTTTTATGTGTATCCTTAGTAAATCTTCGTAGACTATACTCATTTAACAAAATGGATTTTTATTAATTATGGACACGATTTAGTAATATTTCTATTAAAAATACTCATATTTAAGATTTGTGCAATATGTGTCCAAATTGGAATTATGGATTTGAAAAAAAAAAAGAAAGCGGAAGTATTAGTCCATGTTACGAATATACAGTATGTAAATAAATGACTAGTCTGTAAATATAGTCTTGAATCATTTTGCCACCTTAAATTAGAATAGATACACATACTCTGTTTAAGAATCTTTAAGTAATCACCTCCCCCCGAAATCCAATCTGATTAAAATCGGATCTCAACATTCCTGCGTGGAGATCAAACAGACACTTATAAACGTTCACGTTTGGTCCCTTTTTGGAATTCCCAGTCCACTTATTTCTAGTAGTCTCTCAGATAATGCGTTAACAATTTGTGTTAGGGTGAGTTATCGTTAGTAACTATATATTTCGAATGATGTTTGTCACTTTCAAAACTTTGAAAGTTGTTTCTCGATTGGTGAGCTACGAGGTCAACAGAACATGACCTCTTGTTTGTGCCCAGTAGATCTCTACGTAGGACTATGAAAATCTAATTTTAATCAGATTGCCCAGAAATCTTGACTCAAACTTTGAAGTTTACGTCATTGTTAATAATATAATGTATATATACAACGATGGTTTATTGTCGATAACTGACAGAGGAACTTTACTGTTATCCATTTTTTGGAGCACGCTCATTAAATTAAAATGCGGCCATATTTCTTTCTCTTTCTCCTCCTTCTCTGTTTCTTCTTTTGAATGAATGACGATGGTGTCGAATAGATGTGCGTGGTATTACTGGTATTCCGCCTTACCGCGGTATTTATTTCTGATAGTACGTATCACGGTACTTTTTCAATATACCGGTGCTAAATTACCTTCCGTCAGTACGGAATTTACCAAATTCCTTAGTCATCTTGTTACAAATTCAATGATATTAAACTCATGTCTTCATTTTCCATGACAAAATGAATCCAAGAATTGTGCTAGAAAATTTTTTTACTAAATGTTGCATTTGTCAGAAATTGATTTCGAATATTACAAATATAATCATAGTTATCACAAATATAATCATAGTTATCACAAATATAATTATAGTTGTCACAAATATAATTAGAGTTATCAACCTTTAATTACGCGTGTCAAATGTGCCACATGGTGCCGAATAGAATTTTGTGAAAGATATTCGGACCAAATCAAAATCAGGATTAAAAGAAGAAATAAAAAGTGTAATTTTGTTTCGTTATGTACTAGCGTATATTTGTTAATGTGTTAAGTACACGTGTTCCTATGCAAGAGCGAGAATCATCCAAAGATTTTCAGGAGAGAAGATGTTTTCTGTCTGAATTTTACGTAATTTCTCTAGTATACTAAATATTTTCTCCTTTGTTGAGGCGGTGTGTTTTATATCTACTTGCTGTCTGATAAACATCTTGCTCCGGGTGTTAACACCCCTCTCAAAGTTTCTCTGCCTTTTAAATCAATAGTGTAGCTAGTAAATTGTAGGCAACAGTGTTAGTGCTTCCATTTTTTTTATCAACACATCAACTTTTACAAGGTGTCATCTACAGTGTAAGCTTAATCACCCTACGTTAAGTAGTTTTTAAATTACAATTTATATAAGTAGCTTTTAAATTGCAATTTATATAAGTAGTTTTTAAATTACAATTTATATAAGTAGTTTTTAAATTACAATTTATATAACAATCAACATTCACATAACAAATTCATCTTCTATGAGGTACTAGCCATTTAAATTTCG
Organism: Megalonaias nervosa; assembly: GCA_016617855.1. Classification (NCBI taxonomy): domain Eukaryota; kingdom Metazoa; phylum Mollusca; class Bivalvia; order Unionida; family Unionidae; genus Megalonaias; species Megalonaias nervosa. The sequence continues at coordinate 21,949 of JAECUM010002186.1, forward strand.
GGTGGTGGTGGGGCCTGCGATATTTATTTTAAACCGATATATTTTATTTTCATTCACCTCAAGAAAATTATTATTTTATATAATATAATGGATATAATACGGTGTTAGTTTGCTTTAAATTTGAGCAAGATATTTTTCCCTGCTACGTGACAGCCGGAAATGTAGAAAAAATATCCGAAGCCCCTGCCCTAGAAAACTAAATTGTTGGTCCCTAATAAAATTGTGGTATACTGTGGTAGGTGTCGCGGTTCGTTCAAAAAATCCCACGGTATACCATGGTATTCGTTGTATCCGCCTCCTGTGTTGATGATGAAGATATTGTTCTTGTTTGGCTCCGATCTCGTTTTTAAACGTCACCAAGGTGAGATCTAAATTTGATTCTTGAAAATTTGTTAATTCTTTCGCAAATAAAACTGTATTTACTAAGTTTGGACCATAGTTCTCGTGGTGTTTGGTCGAGGTGCTTCAGATATTGTTATCATGCAATTGAAAAAGATCAGAGAGTGAAGCTTTGGAATTCGTGAAAATAAAATTTATAAGGAGGATTTATTTCATCTTGTGTGAGCATGCGTTTGCTTTTAATTTGCCACATCTATGTCAACAATGTGTTAGCAGATGTACTTAGCGAAGCTTAACAGGCTTTATCAATGAGAGTCTTCATATAAAACCATGGTAAACACTGTCATTTAAAGTCTTGCACTCTGTAAAATCCTATCGGTAATAAAATTCTTTTGTCCCATGGGTGTTTAAAAAAAATCACTGACAAATTCTGCTAATATCTTGTCGAAATTATTGTTTACTCTGCCAATGTCGTTTATGTTTTAATTGCATGGTGCCTTAATTGATTACAAAATCATACGATTGTAATCTCAAGTTTTATTTTAGTTTTATAAATTGAGATATAAATTGTTTTGTAGATACAACCTGAATATACAATCGAGATATATTTGTCTAGGGCAATGGACAGTTTGATATTAAATTATGGATAGGGCCACGTACTCGCTTTGAAAATAACTAATCTCCATTTACCTAAACTACTATAAGATTTTAACGACTTTGTAGATAGTTTCTCAAAGTTGATTGATCTTTAAACATGTAGCACTTCTATTGCTTCCATGTTAAACCCTCACTCTGTTATTCTTTATTTCTTTCCTTTTATTTTTAAGCCTTTTACGCACCGAAAAATCGTATGATAATAATAATAATAATACTAATAATAATATGCGACCATACTGAGATGTCCTGAACTAAGTTTGAGACTTGCAGTTTTTCTCTCCGATTACAAATGAAAATGCTATTTCAGAAAAAAACGCATTTGGACAGAGTTTGGGGTCACTTGAAACTTAATTTTATGATTCTTAACATAATAGAAGCAGTGAAAAAAGAGAAGAAAAGAAAAATGAAATTATGTGATGAGGTATGGTAAGTTTTCAATTTCCTTTTTTCAAATTACACTTGGAAATTTCCTCTTCCTAATTTTCAACTGTTAAACTTATCAATAACGCTAAAACTGATTTTCCATACCGTTTATAATCCTTTTCATTGCCTTTCACTTAATTTTTCTTCTCATTTTCGCTCTCTACTGTGAGAGTTGAAAGTGTGGCAACTGTTTTTACTAATTACCATTATGAGATTAGATTTTGACATTGGTGATTATTACTAATACAAAGTAAACACGATGTTTAATTTACTATTAAATAATGTTTATAACGCTTGCTGAAACAGGAAATGGCTGCAAATGTTAAAAGATTAAGAATTACACTCTCATTTTTGCCCCTTTCTACTCATTGATTCTGGCAAGCTGATTTTGGGTGATACTTCAAAAGGGACACGGAAACAACACAATACCAGCATCATTTGGTTACATGTCAAATTTCCCAATGTTTGCAAAACACAGGACAAAATACAGTATAATTGTGTTTATCAGGTCGCACCAAAATTTAGGTGCTCTATGGTAATTCCATTTTCCGTCAGTTCGTTTCCACTTCTTGTAACTATCATATCTGTGTAACCTTTATATTTTGATGTACGTTAATTATCTATTACATAGAAATATGCTTTCAAAGGTTTTCATCTTTACGGATCTAACTTTGACGGAGTTCTTGCCCTTTCTCTATCAGTTTTACATCTCTACTACAACGCCTAGATGTCACTTTTATGGGCTTTGTCTTTTCAATTCAATTCTGAATAGAGTTATGGCTCCTGAGTTAAATTAATTTATTGAAACCGGATGCTACTTGTATCCGGCATAGCTCAAGAATTGTTCAGCACGTTCTGATGTAATTTGGTATAAATATTGTCTCATAGATTCACATGTGCCATTTGTTGCTTTAGTCTTGCCTACTCCATTTTAGACAGAGTTATCGCCCATACTGATCAATTTCTTGGAGTCTTGCTGGTAATCAGCATAGCTCTAGATTCATTCAACATATTCTGATGGAATTTGGTAAATGCCTCAGAGATCTTTCATGGATGTTGTCCCGTCTACTCGATTGTAGTCAGAGTTGTGGCTCTTGTCAGTTGACTTACTATCTTTGAATGGGATATTGCTTGTAATCAGTATCGGTCCAAAACCATTGAACATATTCTAATGCCTATAGACAAACTGTAGTAAGCGATGCCCTTTGCAACACATATATCGCAACAGTCTCAAGCCTGATGTTAGATTGTACGAACTTAACTAACCTAAACGAAACAGGAAATGAGTACTGGGTTAATGAAAGTTCTGTCACACTAGTGAAATTTAAAATAGTAACGACTAGAGGGGTGGTCCAGAATACCTCGATACTTTAGATCTGAAACACACTCTTACTATCTTGATATCTGAAACGTGACGCCTACTGTTAAACATATCTATATTTTGTTTATTGGCGTTCATGATTATCGTTAGTATGGGTTAGTTAATTACTAATATGTTTAGTATTGTTTTTCGAAAGGAATGGATATGAACTGTCGGATGTATCATTTTAATAGTGCGTAGATCCATTCATAAGTTCCAAGATTGAAGCCAGGTAAGTATCAAGTGATGTGAATGGAGGTCATGGGTTCTTGAAAAGGTTAGGCTCGCTAATTCTTGATTAGCCAGTGTAACCCACGTGACCCTGTTTACTGATTTGATTACGAATGTGAGACGCTATCTAATGCGTATTGGTAAGCTACGTAATCGAATTATTAGGCATTTTAATAGTACAACCAGTCTTGGAAGTTGTTCAGTTATATTGGGAGGAATTCATTTATCTAATTTAATCATTAGTTGGAATTACAGTACTCGAAATATTTCAGTTAATTATAATAAAAGCTGTTACGGAAATATTGTGAATTGATTTAGAGGATATTGGATATTTAATAGCTGTATGGAATTACTGTGAATTCATTTAAACAATATTTGGATTTATAACTGTCACGGAATTACCGTGAATTCATTTAAAGACATTTGGGAATTATACCGTAGGATGTTGTTTACCATACAGCGCTGACGACGTCAGCTATCTAAAAGCAAACAAAACACAAAACATTAAAGGGGAGGGGCCAACGGTTTTTCGAATACAGATTAGACAGACATACTTACGTGTAGTATTTGTGCATAACAAACATTATTACCTGAGAAATTAACTCGGCTGAAAGGAGATGCCGAAACAAACAGAGAGGTCGACAGGATTTTACTACAATCACAAATATTGATAGCTGCGAAAAGTAATTTGCGAATTATCCTGAAATACAAAAATATGCTACTACCATCACTTGTACTGATAACGGATAAATTAAATCACAAGCAGACAAAGAAAAACAATCTTTACATAGACTTCTAATTACAGTAACAGTATCTGATTTTAATAACTGTGTTGGTTTAAGCGTTGGATCTCAAAAACCAAAGACCGATGGACTGAATCGTCAGCAGAAATAGTCTGCATGTACAATCGAGTACCACCTTACCACATAAAATACTGATAAGAGGCATTTTTAAAAATGTTTCAAAGCAAAAATAGAAACAAAACTAAAATTTAAAGTTGTTACGCAGGCGCTTAGAGGCATCATGGTCAGGAATAAAGATACCATGGAGGACGTAATCTTCTGCAAAGTACCTTTGTAGCCCAGTGACACATGGAAAACAAATATACAAACGGCCAATTGAGCTACCATGTGTGCACAAATAAAGCAACAGAGGTCTGCCAGAAAGGTTCTGAGAAGTACGGGTTCAATGTATATATTACATAAAGAGCTGCGTGAAACTAGGAAAATAAGAAGACCAAATTGTGGACAAATTACCTTCGCGTAGGAAAAAGATTGAGAAAGGAATACGCTGCCTCCCTCTGTGGGTGGTAAGTGGTTTGTTTTTATGTACTACCCACAGGAGCAGTGGCTTTATGTATTTAGCTGGGCGCTTTGCTAGAATGTACGGCAAGCTCAAAATATACCATTTTCTTAGACACATTTAAAGATTTAGTGGTAAAATATAATGATATTTTGTTACTTAAATCAGATGAAGACGAATGTACTAAATGAACCGATTTCGTTTGGGATCCTGTTAGAAAGACAAAAGAGTTATTTATATGATGACCAAGTCATAACGAATTGAGAATTATGGGTAAGCAAAATTAACAGAATCGCATCAAAAGACTTAATGAATGCAGACTGGACGGTAGAAACAATCAAGATTTACACGAATTTCCCAGAAACCCTGAAACATACATGACAAGAAGCATAATTCGGAAAATTGGGCATTTTGGCTCTTGAAAGTTCAGCTTGGCTTACCTTCCCGGCCTGTGAAAAGACCAACACGGAATGGATAGAAGATTTACAGGGTGCATGGAACAATTCAAACGATATTGCTTATGGTTTCCTCTGACAACAAGTCAGTGGTTGCATACCTCAGGCCACAAGGAAGTACCCGTGATCCTTTTGTATATTTGGAAGTCTGAAAGTTCTACGTTGGGCAGATGGAGTAAACTCAGAGTTCGTCGTATTTCAGGGAAGAAAGCCAATCCTGCCGACGGTCTGTCTAGAACAGGCAAGGTAGTCTTAACAGAATCTTTATATCAAGCAGTTGCAAAGTCTCAGTTCATTCTATAGAAGCGCATTTAGTGGACTTGTTTTCAACAAAACTCAACAAACTCCCATTTTATGTCTCCCCAGTCCAAGACCAAGCAGCCTGTGCTCTGGAAGCCTTCAATCTGAACTAGGGCCGATTGGTTCGCTTACGCATTCCCACCCTTTATTTTAATTTCACAGGTATTGCACAAGATCAGGATATCCGAGGAGAGATCATCCCGATTGCACCACTATGACCCCAAATGTCGTGGTTTAGCGCCCACTTCGACCTGTTAATCGACAAACCAACGATATTACCCCAGCAGGATAATCTTCTCTCACAACTCAGAGATCCTCTACCTCCCATCATTCCTCAGATTCTACATCTTTACAACTCGTTCATCTCAAGCGATTATTCCACAATATTTCGTGCAGTTACCGACTGCATCGTCCAGGTCAGGCACTTTTCTGCATCTTAGGTCCATGATGCGGAATGGAAATTCCTCTGTGATTGGCATTAAGCATTGCCGACCCTCTTTTGCAGAAGCTGCAGATTTTCTTCTCTTCCTCTTTGATGAGTGATATTGTTATGTCTGTACAATCAAAGATTATAGGGACAATATTTCGAACACGCTTAAATTCTCGAAAGGTCAGTCCATTGGTTAACATCTTTACTTATCGGATCTTATTCAGTATTTCGAGGTGTAGATACTGGTGTCTCACTCATTGACACAAGATATTGAACCTTTTATGCATTGTTTGGATACTGACAAAAGAACCTTATTAACATTCTAAGTTAGGCTTCTTTTTAAAATTTTATGCTTAAATAAATATTTCGTCTGACCGTTGCGTCAACTCGGAAAAGAAGCGAACTACATGCTTTATCATTTGAGGAGGGATATTTACGCTTCAGTGGGAATTATGACTAGGTTTCCTTGTTATGTCAGTCCGGTTTCCTTGCGAAGAAAACTACTTCTATCAGTATTTCTCTCCCCGATTGAAATCCAGTCTCTATCTCATCTGTGCTGGGATCGTCGAGATATACTTCTTTGTCCAGTTAGAGCACTTGAATTCTATTTAGCCACAACTAAAGAGAAAAGGAAGAGTACGAAGAGGCTTTTCAACCCTCAAGTGGCTCAGGTGACATTTCAGCATCCACTATCTCTCAATGGATTTTGCTCACCATCAAGAGAGCTTATACGTTGCCCACAGAAAGAGACTTGTCGTTCATGTTCATAAAAACCACGTCCTGTGTATTGTTTAATCACTCATCTTTAGACGATATTATGAAGGCGGGGTATTGGCGCACGTGGACAGTCTTCCCCTCATTTTACCTTCTGTCATCAGCAAACCAGATCCAAGGTATGTCCTGTCTGGGTCGCAGCACAATCAGCGGTCCAGACTACTGCTGCATAATGGTGCAAGGGACAGTTTTTATGCACAAATTTAATGTTACACACATCTGCATAATATAAAAATTCATAAAAAAATAAAATATATGAGTGAAGTCAGAAAGGTCCATATTTTTTGGATAGTTATAATAAAGCAACACAGAAGAATATCATTCACTTGACCCGATAAATCAGTGGAAATTCACAGAATAAAAAATTGATGCATCCACCCCCAAATTTATACATGCATTTCTCATGCCCTAAGGACATTTCTGAGAACACGTGATGCTCACAGTGCAACACAAGCCCTTTCCCTGGTTGATAATTTTGAAAAACATTGTTCACTTAATAGCTTGATGATATTCGAAATAGTTGTCATCCAGGCAGTTTTTGGTATATTCTACTTGCCTTGAACCAACGTGTCTACTGCTATAAATGGTTAGCTCTGCTTCCTAGCAAACTTTTGGTATTTTACTGGCTACATATTGTGCAGTGACTACATGAGGTGCACATGCCTCACATCAATTTCAAGAACAACACAAGCCGGTAACACCAAATTCACAAATGTATCCATATCTTTTATTATTGCACAATAATAGCTGAAACAGTCACACCAATGCCTTAAGTTAAGAAATTTGCCAGGGGCCAATATGCGAAACTGTCTCCTGCCACCTAAACAGAAGTTGACTGCGTAGGCTACAAGGGGAGTAATTTTCCCACAGTTTGCATCTTCCAATCCATCGGTCACTCTCCTTCCTGACAAATACATCTTAATATTAGTAGCGGGCACGTTATTGCTGACATTAAAATGTAGTTTTGGGGAGGAAACAAATTTTAATTATGTGATACTTACCTGTCACTAATGGATGCTCTCATTCCACCCAACCCTGATGTTATTCCTCAGCCAAACGTCCTGCAAAAGCGCAAGGATAGCGTACGGTCTGATAGCGTAGGTCAGACTCCGTCGACGCATGTTTTCTAAGAAATCTGCAGAATAGAGAGTTGGTGCATCCATTGCGGAAAGGTAAAGTTTAAGTATAACATAATTAAAAATAGTTTTATTCTCTCCCCACCACAAAACCTATATTTTGGTTAGATTAGGTCATTAGGTCTATAAAAATCTTGTAGACATATTTTACCAAACATTGAACTGGAATATATTTCCATAAATGCGTATGAAATAAAAACAAATACATTGGTCAATTTGAGTGACACAAAAGGAAAATGATAAGGATGTTGGCATGGATGGAAAAATACGATTTACTTTGGTATAAAAAGATTTTTTTCCAGATTGGTGTCATCACGAATACTCAAAACATCATCGGAAAAAATGTTCATGCAACAAACGTTTGTTCTGTTTCAGTGCGCCAAAGAAGTTATAGATCACAAAAGGCTATGTTACAGTGTAGACAAGTCAGAGATAGTATGCATGAAAAATTATCAACTGTCAAGTTAAAAAATTGAAGTCATTAATTGTACGTGCTACATGGTCACGGGCATCAAATTATTTTTTGAGCTACGGAACCAGCATATGGGTGGTGGTATATTAAATATATAAAAGAAGGAAGATCGCTGATTGGCTGAAAGTCATTACTGGGAGAAAATTCTAAACAATTCTTCAGAAACCTGAGCGTGTGTAAACTGTACTCATTAGTACTCTTGAACCATAAACCGTTTTTATTTTATCGTTGTCGCCTCACATGTACTATTGGATGTGAATAGGGAGATCTGACCGGGCTAGATTTATATAGCGGGCACATGCTAGAGAATATTTGTTAAAAAAAAAAAAAGAAAGCGCGCATCCCATCGTTTTCATCGGTTAAGGGTTTTATCTTTGACAGATCCTTCAATACAATAGACGTAAGCGTGATTCCGAATCTTATCATAAAATTATAGTAATTAGTTGTCTGTGCCACATGTAGTGTATTGCGATTTTTAAAAATTATCTTATTGCATATGCTAACACTATGAGCTACGCACCACAGACTTGTAATAGTGCTCCAAGTAAAAGCAGTACTTTCTTAATTTAGAAGCAGCGAATCCCATCCCAAACCAAATAATTACAAAGTCACAGACTGCATATAAGTGTATTACCATTGTAAGGGTAGGACAGCGAAACTAGTTCACACAGAACTGAAAGATGCAATTCCTAAGCCATTCACAGATGAAGACGAGAAACATTTAATGCAACAAGTACTTGTCATAGTTTTGAAAGAGAAAGACAGAGTGAAGCGAAGACAAAGTTCGAGAGAACGATCAGTTGACTAGAATGTACACAGTTCCTGCTCATATAGACTGTAATTTTTTGTTACCAAAATACATCAAACTATTCAGTCATTATTCTCCGGTTATGACGGTTATCTGTTCATCAAAACACTTTCAAAGAATGATCCAGGTGATGAGATAAAAATCACACACAGCAATGAAAATCCCAACATTTCATTAAGCAAGGTTTTCATAATAGATAAGTTCACAAAGGAGGGAAAGGAAATAAGTTTAAAGAACTATGAGATTTGTCCATTTCTTTGAGGTTATGGAACAGTCGAAACATTTTAAAGACACGGAACCTGCGTATTTGAGAAAGAATTTTTACTTATAGCAATACACGGATAACCTTGAACAAATTAATGACACATCGGTTTTACCAAAGACAAGTTATATTCAAGTCATAAGGGATTATAATTTCCAGTATATACAAGATGTGACGTCACACTTAAAACTAAACACACTACTTAAAATTAACGATGACTATATCAAACTGCAAACTTTATACAGCATACTATTACAGAACACCCGGTTAAAAGATATCAATGTAGAATTTAAACGTTTGAAGCATTATGACGGGATTTTAATATTTGAGAATGAAATTAAAGATAATATTATTCTGGTTTTACGTGTGGAGTTGTCTACCTATTATTCAGTATGCAAGTCAAATTAAATTATATTTGATCTAGGTTCTATATATATATATGTTGACAAATTTGATATATTCCTGACTTTCTATTTTACTAACATCATCTTGTGAATCGTCTATTGTGTTAAATTTTTTCAGCAAAACGTGATGGAACATCAATTGATCCACAAGTTTCAGCCAGTGTTATATAGCCGCAGCACCATTTTCCTTCTTTGATCTTTATAAGGAGTATGATTCTTCTGTCACAAAATTTATGCTAGTTCATTCATTCATTTTAATGTCATCCCGATTTTCGTGACACGGTACATTGGCGAGAAACATTAAGCAATATCATCCACTCGATTATAAATATCACTCAGATCATAGGTTGCCTTCATTGATTTAATCTTGCCTTCATGTATATTCATTTCGTTTTTCAAGACATCTTTTTGGTGAAATCAATATTTTTTTTCATCTCTGACAATGCCTTAATGTGAGTTGCGGCCTGCCTTGTTATTCTGGCAAGCAGTGCGCATTTTATAATCGCACATCATCGTTCTAATCTCTTCTTCGTTCTGCTTGATGTTGTTATTCAAATCTTCTGTAACTTCTTCAACGAAAGGTATAAAGTGCAATAATTCTCTATTGTTTTTATATTCTCTCCATGGCACTTTCCAAAGTCTCTCTATTTCACTGGTTATCGTATGTTCGATCGGTTGTAAAAATATCTGTTCTTTCTATAAAGTTATTTTATTTTTTCTCATGATTTTCAAGTGCTAATGCTCTAGGCCAAATAATGTTTGATATGTAACTTGTCCAACACGTTGCCGCTGTGTGGCATGGCTTTTGCACCCGAGGTTCAACGACGTCATGTTGCCGTTTCACTCATCAAGCTTGACATGTGATATTTACCTAACAACAGAAATTTCTCGATAAGTATATTTGTAGGTCAAAGTCCATTGGTTATCACGTCTGCTGTGAATTGGATAAAAGAAACTGGTATGATCAGCTTGAAAATGTCTCTGATATCCATTGTTGACGAAGAAACAACTGCAAACGTCAGTAGCGTCTTTAAAAGAATGCTATATGCGACAGCAAGGGTAGAGCTTTATTATCTCGTGGTATGTTGTGTTGATAATTTTCTCTTTCGTTCGACCTCATATTTATGTAACGAAAAATTTATCCAAGTGGTGCGCACTTAAAGTTTTGTTAGAAATATGTTTGATTTTAAATCCGAATGTACCGTGTTAACAATTTTATCATTTAGCAGTCTCTAAGCTACGTGAGCTGAGAAAGTGAAAATGGAATGATCAGCTTTGCAATTTCTTCAATGTCATTTGTTGATGGTATACCGATTCTGAACTTCAGCATCTTCTTCAAGAGAATATTGTACGCAAATGTGAGAACAGGTATAATTGTCGGAAATGAATATTGTGTTGTTGTTTTGTTGTTGTCTCTCTAGACATTTCGCTATTTGTCCAACAAGAAAACTAGCCAATGAAGAACGGACTTAAATTTCCGTTATAATATTTCTTGCTTTTCCATTGAAATATGCTGTCACGGTTGAATTTCGCCCTTCTGCTTTGGTTGATTGTTTAACCTTATTTTCAGCATTTAATTACTGCTGTGTTTTAATGCTATAGGAACTTTACTTTTGATCACATGAAAAAGATTCCCATAGCAGTTTCTCCAGCACCTATAAAATTTTAGATTGCGTTGTTTGATTTTAGTAACAGTAAGGTTATTTAGTGTCAAGGGAATTTGGGTAATGTACCTTGATGTGTTGTTGAGCCCGTTTAATTTTTTTGTGTTGTGTGATAGCATGTAGTTTTATTTCATCATTTATTCCTTCTCCAAACGTTCAGCTTTCTCTTGTTTAGGGGCAAGTGAACGTTTCGTAAGTTACGTACTAAGTTCAGCTCTACGTGGATCTTTTGGTCCTTGCAAAGTTACTTTATCTGGCTCTATGCTTACCTTATTTTCATCTTGCTACATGTATTCGTCATCTTCCGTTTATTTGGCAGAAGATTTGATGAGTTTACTACACTTTATGTTATGATGCTTGAAACGGTATTGCAAGATGACTACAAACAACTTATGAAATACACTGACATGTTATTGGGCAAATAAAACAAAGAATAGAAAGTTTGTTTTCTAGGAACAGGAAGAAATGGTGGCAATTAAACAATAAAAACTAGTCCCTGTTGACAACATGTAGAAAAGAGTACACAAGAAAAAGTGGAGATGAAAACAGATTACATAAAAAATGGTGAGAAGAAAAGCGAATACTACAACCGATACATGAAATAAAGGTACAATAATTCGAACTACAGGATTTTATCATTAGCTAAGAGGAGGCTGTCGAAATCAGTCCGAGACAACATTAAATCAGACACGTCAATGAAGATACAGTAGTTTCCATTAATTGATATCTATAGGATAAGGTTAGATTTTACAAAACCCGAACGTTTCAGCAATTTATATTGATTCTATCTTCAAAGCGTTTGACCTGTTGGATCCTGATCAATAAAGGAAATATTTCAATTGGAAAGCTAATAGGTGCATGTTGAAAACACGACAAAATGACATCGAACGAAGATATTAAAAAGTATAATGTAAAGACTGAGTTATTGAATATCCCAAGCTTCATTATTGATGGAATCCTAAGAAGTGTGGTTTAATCTATTGTCTCTGAGCAACACATTGCAAGATAAGAATCTACTCCTGTAATTACAATGATTGTAACGAGCGTGATTAAATTTACAAAATGTATCCACAACAAAGCAACCGGTAAACATTTAATTCTTTAATTTTAAGAATATTTTCCTATTGTATTCTGGTGTTCTGTTAAAATCTGCATCTGTAAGCGTCATCAGACTAGCAACGATGCAGGTAGACTCAAGAACGACTTAAATTGAAAAAAACCGGTGCAATAGCCAATGACATTCAATATCATGCAGTCATCATCTTTCAATTCGTTTTGTGAACGCTCCGGAGGCCTAGTGGTTAGAGCGTCCGTCTCGGATGCGGGAGGTCGTGTTTTCGATCCCTGGCCGAGGTCATAGCAAAGACTTATAAAAATGGTACATACAGCTGCCTCGCTTAGCGCTCAGCATTAAGAGGTTAGTGCAGTGCTGTCAACATGCGGCCCGCACCAGAGCTCGAGCAATTTTTTGTGCATTTATGTAAAAAATAGTCAATAGCATACTTTCATGTCATGCTGCGGCCTTCGGCTTCAAGAAAAAATTTTCAGTGGCCCATGGTGTCAAATAGGTTGGACAGCACTAGGTTAGTGTTACGACTGGTCGGCCTGGTGTCAGGATAACGTGACTGGGTGAGACATCATGCTACATGTCTGCGGCTGATGCCCCAGTGCTAGACATCACTATAAACTGCCACACTGCAGACATCGTAGCGATATGACTGAAAAATTGTTAAAGCTACGTTAAAAATCCAAATCACACACACACACACACACACACACACACACACACACACAAAATTCGTTCTGTAAAGTGTCCAAGTTGTGAATCGGCAGAATTTTACTAATCGATGATGTCACAGTGTAAACCACAACGTCTGAAAATGATTTGGAGATTATGAACCTCGCATTGACGAAGATTTCATTAGTTTGGTTTGTTTTTTATTGGTTTATCTTCCTTGTTTTCAAACTTGTACTTAAATCAAGATTTTAACGGATGACGTTTGATATGCGGATGTATAGAAAACGGGCAAAACAATTTACCAACCCTTTCATCCTCTAATTTATAAAATTTTATTACAACAACTTACGTGTTACAATACTGAACGAGTGATCACCAAACATTAATACGAAATTTACTAGATATATTAGAGAAATGATCAATTTGTACACCTAGTTTCTATATTACTTACAAGTACAAAATAACACAATGAAGTATTGAAAATTGTGTGCTGAATAAAAATGGACACACTAGCGGACAATATACTTAAGAGAGTGAGTGAAATATTACCTGGAAATGTGGTTGAAATTATTGGCTGATAAAGTGGCTAATATATTAGTCGTAAAGGTAGCTAATATATTGTCTGAAATGTGATGAAACAATTATTGCCTAAACAACTATCAAACGTTACTGAACTCATAAATGAATGAATAATTAAGATTCATCCCCAAAATAATAATGTTATTACCAAATTGGCTTCAAATATAATGGTTAAAAGTACACGTTGTGAGAAAGAAATATTGGTAACCAGTATTAGCAGTAACAAGGTGACATGCTGTAATGATGGTATTAGTGGTAAAAATGGCAATAGTAACAATGGTGACAAAAGTGGCAATTCTTAACCCACTAGTTCAGATAACTCAAATAATCCTAACTCTATTGACTCTAATGATGCAGACTTTAAAGGCTCGACTGTTGATATGATGGTTCTGTTGTTTATGACGATATTAACGATGATAGAGTGAATGAACCACTGTCTAAGCGAAATTCAGGATCGTCAACTGTAACTGATGAATATGCCAAAGCATATCGTGGAGAATATATAACTTGTCACAGAATAATGCGAGAAATAACTTGGTTTTGCCTTAGATCTATTTTTGACCATTATTCGTTGTGCATGCGTACAACGTTACCTGGGGTGAATAATTGTTTCTCCAGGTAAGCGACTGTACAAGCATGTATCTCTTCGGAATCTACATGCGACGAGAGTCACGAAAAGCATGAGTATTTTACCCTGACTGTTATTCACTCTCCTATGGATTTAAGGTGGATTCTATTTAAAACTGACACATTGGTCATTTGGATCTTGTCGAGGAGTGTACGTTCTTCATTTTTGTCTACAGCCATAGCGCTGTGTATGTGGATGCATAGCGGTGGAGCTGTGTATGTGGATGCATAGCGGTGGAGCTGTATAGCTGTGTAGCTGTGCGTATGTGTATGCAGATACATCAGACTGACGGTCTGGCTGTCTGTATGTCTGTATAGGGTGGAATCAAGTCCATACAAGGAAGGAACTGCATGATGATGTATAAACTTGTGCGCATGGTGGATCCGTGAAGGGTGGATGGGGCCAAAACAAGTAAGCCGACCCAGGAATTCCGGAGAACTGTGTGGTTTTGACAAATGGACTCGTAAACCAAGTCAAATGGTTTCGGATGCAAGTTTGTACAAATATTTATCGTATGACTGAGTCACGAGTCATTGTTTGGTGCAATCGTTGTATTGTTTAACATTGAAAGTATTTGTTTCAATTGATGATGTTTTAATACAATTGAGTTATGCTATCATCACATGAGATTATTTGAGTCTCGTTTACATTTCAGATTATGTGAATCTCGATTTCATTTACATTACATGAGATTATGTGAATCTCAATCTCGGTTACCTTACGTGAGATTATGTGAATCTCACTTTCATTTTGAATATTTGCATTTCACATTTATTTATGTTTTTCATTTGTGAATGTGTCAGTAATTGAATGGGTCGTGTGTTTGGAGCGTGAAAGAATCATCCTATTTTTTTTTTTATCAATTCATTTCATAAACCTACATTTCATAAACCTACATCATTCTTCACATTGTGTTTGTGTTGTTCATTTAGTCCAAGAAGAAAAGCCCACTCGGTTTCAATTGTTACATAACTGTCCTGACTAATGCGTGGGTCCTACCACATAAATTTTAATAGGAGTATAAGGATATATGTGATCTACTACTGAGAGTGTATACACATAGACACCTTCGGACAAAAGTCATAAATAATAGAAATTATTTCTTCAATGACCTTTGGTTTCACAACAATGTAACCCGTTTAAGTAGCTGTTATTATTTACAATGAATGATGAGGAAACTTATTTGAGAAACCGATGTTATGAGATTGTGGCCTTTATTAATATAAATATTAAGTGGCAGCAAATTAAGCATGATGGTGTGAAAAATAAACAACTTGTATTAAAGAAATGGTTAACCTAACAATCAACTTAAATCACAACACAAGCAAGCACAAATACGATTCCCATTTAAGAGATTTAGTTAGTCCTGCTGATGATTAAATACAAGCAAACTTGATTTATTTCCAGAGTATGAGAGAGATAACGGTGGACATGTACATATTGTAACAAGGAAACCCCATGGACTTCAATTTTCGTTTCATTATTTAATATTTCGTTTCGTTAAAGTTTATGTTGTGATCTTAAATGTTTGGCGGGCTTTGTAGTACCATTTAACGTCTTAGTTTTGGGTCACGTGATTCCGCCTGGGTATATATACTGGCCAACTGTGGCTGCTATGGTGGTGTGTTAGGAAGCGGTACAGTGTGAAGACATCCCCTGCAGTGTAGCAGTATAACCACCCCGCCAGAGCAAGCATACTTGGTCGTATTTCATTGGACAGGAGAGAGCCAGGCTAGGGAATCGGAAATGAATAGGGACAAGGTCTTTCGTTGACCAAAAGCCCGGCGATACAAGGCTCGTCCAAGAAAGGCAGAGGTGTTGCGTTAATACACGTTTTTTGACTGAGGATAACTCTTCTTTAATCATTTCGCACTGTCGTCTCTCTCTGTCGATCTCGATCGGATAACGACGCGACTCGGTGACAGCTCAGCGACCAAAAGAAGACCCAGTCGGCAACTGCGACCAAGACTGCGACCCAGTCGGCGACCATGCGACAAGTCTGCGACCCAGTCGGCGACTGTGACCAAGTCGGCGACCAGAGGAAGACCAGTCGGCGACCCTGCGACAAGTGTGCGGCCCATTCGGCGACTCGGCGACAGCCCTGCGACCAAGTCGGCGACCAGTGGGCGACACTGCGACAAGTCTGCGACCAGTCGGTGACCCTGCGACCAAGTCGGCGACCAGAGGAAGACCAGTCTGCGACCCTGCGACAAGTCGGCGACCCTGCGACAAGTCTGCCACCCAGTCGGCGACTGCGACCAAGTCGACGACACACGAGAAGCCAGGAATAAGACGGTATCCCGCTGAGGTAGAAATCTGTCACACTCTGGAGTGCCAGTCCTCAGACAGATTCAGCGGGGTATCACTCCAAATACAAGAACTATCCTAAAGAACCCGAGATAGAGAGACTCGGGGCAGTGTAGCTGAGGGAGTGTTCCGCTACACATTGGTGGGCAGCGGTGGGATAGGTCGAGGAGTAGAAGACAAAATTAAGATGGTTTACAGAGGGTCACAAGTAGGCGACTGGATGCTTTCCCCCGAAACGGAGGTAAGGACAGCAATTCCTTTCGAAGATGAGTTTCGGCGCTTGAAGGAATGCGACGATTTGGAGAAAAGACTAACTGCAAGGAAAGGGACTATGGCTATGAGTGCGGAGACGACCAGGAAGGCAGGGGTGTGGTTGAGAGAAAGAATCGTCCCAGATGACAGATTCACTTTAGTGGACAGGCGATGTCGACGCCCTCGGAGTCTCCGAAGACCAAAAAGATAGTCGATACCACAGCGACAAGGGATGCTGTGCAAGCAGCTCTAAAAGACAGATCGAGATCTGAGAGCAAGAGAACGGTTACAGAAGGAAGCGATGAGGCGACTGATCTTCCGCGGAGAACTTTGAAAAGGCCGGTTGTTACTCCGATGTCGTACAACGGGACGACACACGTGATGGATTTTATCATTCACTTCGAGATGTGCTCAACACTAAATTCTTGGACAGAGGAGGAAAAGGAACTGTATTTAGGTGTCGCACTGAGAGGTCAAGCACAGCAATTGTTGGCAGTGCCTGAGAAGAGGTCGTACGCTGAATTAGTAGATGCTCTGAAACAGAGATTCGCACCCCCACCCCCCGAACCAGACCGAGTTATACAGAGTTCAGCGAAGGAGAAGGATTCGCAAGAATGGAGAATCCTTACCAGAGCTTGCGTAGGCTATACTGCGGCTTGCGACTTTAGCTTACACTGAGGAGAGTTTTCTTTTGGTTGATACACTCGCTAAAGAACAATTCATTGATGCCCTGGACGATTCTGACATGCGCTTAAAGGTACAACAGGCGAGATCCGCTACGATTAGCGATGCGGTACAGATAGCTGTCGAGTTAGAGGCGTTCGCTAGAGCTGAGCTTCAACGACAGGGAGAGAAAAGGCATGTCCGTGGCGTGTCGGCGCAGGAAGATGAACAAGGGGCAGCGATCAGAGAATTGAGAGAGCAAATGATGGAGCTGACGAGATTAGTCGCTGAATTTACGACTGAAGTAAGGAGTACCAAGCAATTGAGGAAATTCCCAGAGCGACGCAGAAACAGAAACTATGACAAACTTGTTTGTTACGGATGCGGCCAGCTGAGACATGTCAAGAAAGACTGCCCTGCCAAGAAGTCATGTAACAGTAATTCGCAACCGACCCCGCAGTCGATGGGTAGCATTAGATACGACAGGAACGTGAGGCAAAGACGCAAGAGGAACAAAGTTACTTATCGACTTGGAAACCGATCGTTGGATGCTGACGTCGGATTGAGTAGTAAAGGAAAATAGGACTTCTAGATTTAATGCCCTTCCCACTCCCCGTCCCCCACCCATCAGAACATATTTGTAACAAACCTGCAGCTTGACTCAAAACAGGTTAGAAAATATATTTATCAGGAGAAGATCCTCTCCACTCCAAAACGATCATATTTGTATTAACCAGGTTTTCTAGATTTTAGACCCGTTCCCCTGTAAAACATATTTGTCAGAGAAAAACACCCTCCCCCATTTCAGATATTCTATACATGTTTTCTACCTTTAC
This sequence comes from Megalonaias nervosa, assembly GCA_016617855.1. Lineage (NCBI taxonomy): Eukaryota > Metazoa > Mollusca > Bivalvia > Unionida > Unionidae > Megalonaias > Megalonaias nervosa. Next base: position 39,969 of record JAECUM010002186.1, read on the forward strand.
TGTAGCCTAGACAGAGACTGCAGTGTTGCGATCGATAATGTACATTGTTCTCTGTTTAAAAATAGACTGCGGTGTTTATGAATGACTGGAACTGTGTTATTTACAACTGCGTAATAAGAATGTTCTGGAAGGATGATACAATATTGTGCAATAAGAATATTCTGGAAAGATGATGCAATATTGTGCAATAAGAATCTTCTGGAGAATCAGCACAGGCTATATAAGGCCGCTTAAGTGTTCAGTCTGCAGAGATGTGCTTCTCTTGGAGGATCAAAAGGTAGGTGAAATTTTTCTTGAAAATTTAGGTCCTTTATTTTAACTAGAAAAAAATATTATGTTTATTTTCAGAGGTAAATGGTACTCAATTATATATTGTTTTTTGTCAGTTATCAAATTTTTTCAGCGGTAGCTATGGTAGTAAGATAAGATGATGTTTCCAGATCTTTAAGATTTATTTAATATAAAATGTCTTTTTATCCGCCCTCAATAAAATATACTGGTACAGAAGCTAAAAAGCGGGTTTTATTTATCAAGCAAACTATAACCATATTTTATGATAATCTTTTTCATATCTCCTTACCCTCATCGGTAAAATATCTGCTAACATACTGTCAATAATACGAAACTCGCGTATTAAATCGTCCATATCATATTTTACACCTCGCAAATAAGATCGTATCTGATCAAGTAATTTTTTATAAGTAATGCTAGCTATCTTACAAGCATTTTTTCGTCTCAAGCCTGGGTTCGATCTTCTTACATACCGTTGAAAGAGAGACACCGATACCAGATATAATTAATAAAAAAGGATTTAATGATACCCCACTTGATATTATGCCAGAGATGGTCATTAATAATGGCAAATATGATATTACTCGAAGCATTCTATTGTAATACCTATAACATTGTTTCACACACCAAAGGTTTTTATGATAATATCTGTAATATTGTATTAGTGCGTCAATATCTTGTTTTGAAATATTTTCTGATATATGATTGAAATCGATGATTTGTTTTTCCATTATATAATTTTTATACAATATTAAAAACTCTAACACCAACAATCGAATCGAGAAACTCGCAGAATTTATTATTTTTAGGATCAGCTAAAAACTCTCTGTATTTATCATAAACATTTGACGAAGTATCATCATATCGTTGATCTGTTAGTACATATTTTTTCCTTAACCAAGCATATGAATCAAAATTATTTCCTACTTCCCTCTCATACAAATCTGTTTCGTTCACCAAATTACTGTAATCGCTTTCTGTTTCATCAATATATCCTAATACTAAACTCGACTGATCTAACGTGAAATTTTTGAGAATAAGATATTGTCTGATAATTACATATGCGACTACGAAATTTGCTAGCATTAATTTTTTAAGCTTATCTAGTTCAATTGTAAGAAGACCAACAGCAGAAGCTACTTTTAACATTACTTTTTCATATGGTTTTGTGAGTATTGTTTCGATTTCATTGTAATAATTCCGTAATGACAATTGTCTAGAGTACTGGATTGATGGGAATGGAATATCGTCTGCTTCACCTATGTCGTAATAAGAATCAGACTTTGCTACCCACATTATTTGATCGACTTCTCTAAAAAACTTTTCTCGCTCAATATCACTAAGATAACTAATTTCATCGTCAAAATTTTTTGATTATCTTTAGAGACTTGTTAGCAAAATCGGATCAAATTCTGGGTCTTTTTTTACGTATCATTGGCAAAATTGCGTTTGCGTACACTTTAATAATTAACTCTGCGTCTGACGTCATAGTAACGATTTTAACCAAGGTTTCTTTGTCGTGGTAGTACATACCAAGATACTTAAAAATATCTCGTTTTGAAAAACTATCATATAGCTTTTTGTTTCTTCTTATTCTTATTTTTTTATTTTCCGCTAGTTTGTCAAGACGAGTATGATTTTCGTTTATTCGTCTTTCTTCCAGTGTTCTTCCACCATAAGCTCGTACTTGTAACAGGTCTGTTGCAATTATTAATTTTATGTTATTCAAATTAATCTCGAGCAATATTTTTTTTTTTAGCAGGGTTTCAACTAGTTTTTGTTCTTCTAGACAATCATCAGGATGACAATATCTGCTTACAATATCAAAGTTTTCTATTGCTTTTTTCAGTTGTGGTCCTCGCATATACATAACGCGAATAAAATTAGCAACATCTTCTGTCAATGCTGGATTGTTTAATGATTCGATGCCAATTTTTTAAAAAATTTGGATCATTTTTGCTACTGAATTAACGGCTTCAACATCTTTGTCGGGGTTAAAAATATTATCATAAAATTCTCTTGCAACGGTTATAATTGGTGGTTCTGACATTATTTTATAGCACTAGATTAAATTTGATCATCGAGTGTATATATTTGAAATGCTGTCAGTCCTGGAAACGGACGTTCAGCAGCGAAAACATGAACTCGAAAATACAAGTACTTGTTAACAGTAATTTCTGTCGGAATCGTAAAATATTGTGTTGTTGAAATGTAAGTGTCTGTTGTACTATATAATGTTGTCCAGCGATATCATCATTTGATCCTTCCAATCGCCAATCATAAATTTGACCAACACCAGGATTTAATCGACCTCGCAAATGAAATTGCCAAATAGCAACTGCAGTGGGACATATAATTTTGATTCAAAAATTTTCAACTTCTCCGTTGGTCGTCCATTCGTGTCTATCAGAGAAAGCGTAATAAGGATAATTTTCAGGATAATATGCTGATGCGCTTACCTCAAACCCAACTCGATTATCACTTGCCTTATAAAGTGTTGGAATATATCCAACATTGTTTTTAGTTCGTTTTATACCACTAGACAGACTGTCAACATACGCTTTATTTGTTAGATCATTAGGGCTAACAGGAACATATGTCGTAGTTATTTTTTTGTCTCTCATGTTTATATTACCTGACATTGGTCCACCGGATTTTTTAAAGTATGGAGCAAGTTCTTCTTTTCACAGGCCATAACTAATAGCATCCGAGTCGGACGTTGGCGAGGTTGTCGGTAATCCAGTTAGTTTTGAATTTGACATAGACAGATCTCCTGTCATTGTGTCGCCGGCTTTGTTAAGTTTACTATCAAGCTTGTTATTATCAAGCTTGTTATTATCCTTATACTTTAACTGTAAATAACTTACCGCTTGGGTTTGATTTAAGTTTGCTGGTGGGTATCCAGTCTCCAAGCCTACAACCTTTTTTCCCGACATATCTAAATTACCGCTTAAACTTCTGCCGGCTTTGTCTAACTTGTTGTCATCAACTGATTTAAGTTGTGCATAACTAACAGCTTGTGTAAGGTCAACTCTTGGTGGTAGATACGCCGTTTCTAAACCAAGCACTCGCTGATTTGACATAGACAGGTTTCCTGTCATCGTATCACCAATTTTTTTTCAGGTAACCAGATAAATCAATACTGCCGCTTGTAGTTATAATCTCAGATGAATCTCCTAATTTTGTTCCAAATTTTGTGTAAGAGCTCTTTATTTATTATTGTCTAACAATTTTTATAATATGTCGATATTAAATTTTGATACAGACAGACATCTGAAACATGTACACAACAACGAACTTCCAGATTGCCATTATCTTATTGTTGGCCTCACAGGATCAGGTAAAACAAATTTGCTTATGAACTTGCTGCTGGGCGATAATTTTAACTATGATCGAGTTTATATTTATACCATTAATCCACAACAAGACAAATACGAACTACTTAGCGAATACAATAAAAAACTTCGTGATGATCTTGAGGCTGGTGAAGATTTTTTTATTATCAAGCAACCAGAAGAACTTATTCCAGTGAGTGAAATTGACTCTGACGAGCATAAGATAGTTGTTTTTGATGATATTCCGCTAAACAATACGGAGATAAATAAAATAAGATCTTATTTTTCACTGTCGCGTAATAAAAAAATGTAATTCTGTTTATTTAGCCCAAGGTTTTTATAACGTTGACAGATTTATTCGGTGAAATACTGGTTGTTTTATATTATTTCCAGCACTGGACAACGTGGACGTCAGGAATATTGCAAACGAGCAATGTGGCGACGTAACAAAAGATAAATTTATCGAACTATATCACAAGGCAACGGCAGATAAGTATAACTTTTTCTTGTTTGATAAGCTTACACATGATCCTAAAAAAATGTTTCGCTGTTGCATTAAAAATTATCTACAGTAGTTTAATATAAAATGGATCAACGAGCAAAGTACAGAAAACACAAAGAAGATTTTAAAAAAACTTGCTCAGTCTCAAGCAGAATTTAAGCAGCGAGTACAGCAAGCCCGACGTGGGCAAGTAGCTGCCGCAGAAGCAGCAACTACAGCTCTCAAACCAGTTACTGAGGCGTTATTTGGAAAACAACCCGAAAATAGGCCATTATCAGATGAAGAAGTTAAACAACTACAGTAAAAAGGTTTAGTCGGGCTTGTTAAAGAACAACAAGAAGCTGCTGCTGCAAAAATTATTAGAAAATCTGATGAAGACAGACTAAAGTTAGCTAAAGACCTTGTAAAACATATTATTAATCCTGCTGCTAGACAAGCTGAACTAAAACGGCTATTAAATAATCCACTTGCACTTGAACAAAGATTAGCAGAAGTAACACTAGTCGAGCCGATTGAAAGAAAGTTGAGCGATATAGGAGAAAAAAAAGTGAAACCGATATATTGATGGAGGAGATGCGCAAAAAAGAAAAAGCTGAACTAGAAGCTTTAAGAAAAGAGCATGGATTAGATATTCGATATGGAGAAGAATTTGAAGAAAATCTAAAAAATATAAACGGACAAATAAGAGATTATGAGTATGAATCTTTTAACAAAGAACATAATTTTAAAAATGTAAGGATACGTGATATTCAAAAACCAGATTATAATGCCGAAGAAATTGCAGAAAAAGTAAGAAACATCTCGACGATGTAGTACCAGTAAAAGAAGTAACCTACGAAGAAAGTATTAAGTTATACCGGCGCTGGATTATCGCAGATCTTTATATCAAAGCTATCCGTAATATAAAAAATAACATATATTTTAGTAGACGTAATGCTAATGGTTTGCATACTGAGGCAAAAGAACTAGATCTCATACGTATGAGAGCTGATAAGGTTGTCCCAGACGACATAAAGATCCTATTGCTAGAGTTAAGTCGGTTGGTTGATAACCAAGATGAACTTACTAAAAGAGAATCAGATCCAGATGTGATAAGAATGCAGGTTGAGAAAAAACAAAAACAAGAAGAACAAGAAAGACTACTGTATTTATCAAATAAAAAAGAAAAATTAAAAAAAGAAATAACAGAAAATATATATTTATCAGAATATTATAAATTCATGGAAGATAATAATATTGAAGATGTTGATAATATTGATCAATGGACACAAAGCGGATATGATAATCTCATTGAAAAATTAAATAATATTAAAGAAGATGGCTTAAAAGCTTTTAATAAATTTCATGATGCTATCACAGAAGAAGATATTGATAAATTTTCTGAAAAAGCTAGAGATGGCTTTATTGCTAATCTTTTTAAAATTGCTGCAACTGATTTTCGAAAAAAGAACTTGGTAAGTCAAAACGGAAATTTAAAGATGTATTTGATGGTCATGATAACGTCGTCTCAAAGAAATCACAGGCTCCGGAGCCAGCTCCGGGGTAAAAATATTTACATCAGTATCTGAGATGATAGGTAGATTGATGTTACTGATATCGTCAAAAGAATCTGGTAATGTTGGTGTTGAAATTGACAATGAAATTATTGACATACTTGATCATTTGAGATCAGAAAATTTGTTAACATCTGACGAGTACGAAATTTTACACCGCAATCTAATCGCGGCGATTTAATTTAATCGAGGCGATCTTATATAAATGTCAGCAACATTATTACTCGACTCATCGCAAACAACAGGTGATAGCGCAAATTTTTCGGTAAATTATATTCCACCAGTACAACTGGATCCTGAAAAACAGTATGAGATCGGACTAATTTCATGCACGGCATGGCATTCTATGGCCAACGTAAAAACTGGGGTGAATGATGATTTCACATTTATGACTCCATCTGATCAGCAGTTTAAAGTAATAAAAATTCCACAAGGAGCTTATAATATCACCGATCTAAATAAAGCAATGAAAGAATTTGTAACAAAAAATAATGGTGCAGCTGATAAATTTGAGCTAACACCAAACTATAACACATTAAGAGCTAGAATGACCCTAAAAGATGGTATATTAATCGATTTTACACCATCAACGAGCGTTGCATCATTAATAGGATTTTCTCATGCAGTTTATGGTGCTGCTCCTGGTCAAACCAGGACGTATGACGGTGAACTGCCAGTAAATATTACTGACGTAAACACAATACTAATAAATTGTTTAATTGCATCTGGATCTTACTCAGTCCGGGGCAGTAAAGGACAGACTATCTATAGTTTTCGCCGAACGTTCCACCGGGCTCACTTATGCAAATTAATCCACGGCAAGTTATTTATTATCCGCTAAATGTTGAAAATCAGATAACACAAATAAATATGCAATTGACAGATCAATCTGGACGACAGTTGGATTTGAAAAATGAAGTTGTTACTTATTACCTACACCTACGCGCGATCACTTCGTGATTGGCAATAAAATTATACAACCCCTTGATATAATGAAACAGAGAAAAAAAATTTACAGAAGAAAAATAGTTGGAGGATTTTTTGGAAATATATTTACTAAAATTATTGAAAATGTCCCGGGAATAGCGCATATAGTTGCACCAATTGCACTTGACGCGTCAAAAGCTTTTGCAACTGGGGCTGCATCTGCCGCTAGAACTGCGGTGGGACAAAAACTGGTAAAAGGCGCACCAGATATAAAACAAATTATATCAGAAATCTCCCCAACAGCTGAAATAGGAAACCGGATGACAAAAACAGCAAAAAAACTTTTATCGCTGCGAGGAGAACAAATTATACAAAAATTAATATCTAAGGCAACGGCGCCAAATTTTATGTAACCAAAAATATAATGTCTGTTAAAAATTGTCTTGATTTAGCAGAAACTTATGACGTCGACGACACAGTAACAGAATTTGGGTATGTTGAGTATCTCAACATTTAATACCAGAGACGAAGATGTATTTCTGCTGCCTCACAAAGCAATGTTAGAAGTACGTGGCCAAATTATGACAGTAGCTAATCCACCTGCTAATATCGGAGCAGACGCAGAAATAGCTCTTATAAATAATGGCTGGTGTTTATTCAAAAGTGCCCGATTCAATTAGCTAATCAAACTGTCGAAGATATTTCGAGTCACCTGCAAGTTGCAAGTACAATCTTAAATACTATTTCGGTTTCTGATGATTATTGCAGATCAACTGCAACTAACGTGATGTGGTTTAAGGATACTGGAACTGGTGGAGCTGAATCGACCGAACTTTTCTCGAAAGGTGCTTTAGTACACGGAGCTGATGCCGCTGCAGATGTTGTAATTGTAAGAACTTTTCTTATTGTTAATGCTGCTGCGCTAGGTATAGCCGCACCAGCCGCAGGCGCTAACGCAGACACAGTAAGAGTCTCACTTACTGCTGCTTGTAATAATCTTGGTATAACACCACCAGGAGCAGCTGCGGACGGTGTTGCAATGTTAGATTTAGTTAACGGGACAATTAGCGTAAGAAATATAAGTTACAATGAAGGTTTTGCTAGGAGAAAAGAACTTGCAGCAGGATCACGTCAAATTACAATGATGCTGCCATTAAGTACAATATTTGGATTTTGCAGGGACTATAATAAAGTATTTCGTGGAGTTAAACATACACTTATTTTAGATCGAGCAGAACAAAACGACTGCCTGTTTAGGTCAGGTGGGGATAATGTACAATTTATCATAAACAAACTTGCGCTGTGGATGCCACGAATAACACCGTCAATCACTAAAATGACAGAATTAAATAGTATCCTCGATAAACACACAAACAGAATTTATTTTCAGCAACATAAAATATATCAAACAGCAGTTCCAAATACCACCCACTACACATGGCGAGTCACAACAACGTCAAGTGAACAACTCCCTCGGCAATTGTTTGTTGTCTTCCAACAGCAAGCGCGACGTGGTAACCAACAACAAAATAATGCCATATTTGACCACGCTGATGTTAGACGAATATACGCTAGACTCAATTCAAACAATATCCAGAAAGAGCGATAGAATGCAATTTTGCAAATGACGCTAATAAAAACGTATCTCGGCCGTATATGTACCTGCTCGATGCAGTGCAGAAATATCAGGATGTCGGAGACGGATCTCAAATTTCTATGGAAGAATTTCGTACACTTTATCCAATATTTTATTTTGATGTTAGTAAACACAACGAGAGAGCTGATATTGAAATTTCTTGGACACTCGGTGCAGTTCTTGTGGCACAGTTGTATGTGTATGCGTTAGTGATCAGCGACAGATTTGTTACAGTTGACTCTGTTGGAGGTAAAATGTCAGTCCAAGTTTAGTTTAATCTGTCATCGTTATATAATGACAAAATATATTGTAAAAGAAATGTATTTAACTGATGGTCAAGTTAAAAAACTCCGACAGGGTTTACAAAAAGGTCGGCCAGTATCATTAAAAATAAAACCTAACATTTCCAAGGGTACTTTGACAAAATTAATGTTAACCAAAAAACAGGTGAACTAGTACGATCGCAAAAACCTTTTGTGTTGAATCTGAGTGCCGCACAAATAACAGCGATGGCAAAACATGGCGGTTTCTTCGGGCCGGCATTATCTGTAGCGGTCAGAACGTTAATACCTAAAATTTTGCCAGTACTTGGTACATTAGGATTGGCAGCAGCGTCTGGCGCAGTATCTGGCGCAACGAAAAAGGCTGTCTCCGGAGACGACATAAAGAAAACTTTTGTCTAAAGATAAATATAATGCCACGACGAAAAACGGTAAGAAAGACTAAAAAAAAAAAAAGACGCGATCGCGAAGAAAGAAAGGCGGATTTATAGGACCGTTGCTGGAGGGAGTAGCGGGAAGTCTACTGCCAAATCTGCTGAGAATCGGCCGCGTTAAGTAACTTTGATATACTTGATAAGCTAAAAAAGTAAAACAATTTCCGTGGAGTTTCTTCTAAAGATGAACTTGCGGCGATTCCATCGCCGGAGACGCCGTCTCTGGGTTCGTGTGTGATAAATATACAAGATTTCAATGATGGATCTGGCACACATTGGGTAGCAGTCTACGGCAATAATTATTTTGACTCATTTGGACTTCCACCAAGTGACGCGATAAAAAAATACATGTCCAAGTATAAAATAAATTATTCGTCTAATCAAATTCAGCCTCTTGGAACTTCTGCTTGTGGATATTATTGTATAATGTTCATTAAACAGATGAATAAAAGTCCAGATTTTTTAAAGTTTATTTTGCAGTTTGATAAACGACCATCTCACGCTAATGATGAGATTGCAATATTATATAATCAAGGAATATAAAATGTCAACATACTGTCTCAAGTGCAAAACTAAAACAGAGAATAGCGATTAAACAACAGAAAAACATAATAATAGAATAATGCTGAAAAGTATTTGTGCAGTCCGCGGAAAAAGAAAAAGTACGTTGTTAAAGAAATCTCCAACGCCGGCAATATCATTGCCAACAGCAAAGTTGTCCGGAGCGGGTTGCCCAGGCAAGATTATTTTAGTAGATGATTAATAAATAATGCGATGCGAGTGGGATTGTGATAGAGATCTCTTTCTTGAGCAAAATAAAATTGTTACATATGTCAACAATGCAACAACAGAGAAATAATTGGAACAGGTATAGATATACATAAATTAATTGGCAAATTACCAAAACCAAAAGGCGGTTGGACATTGCCAGGCCATAAATATACTGCACCTTATAATCCGCTGGACAGACAGTTGGACGAAAACGATAATCCGCTGCCAGGACAAGAGCCTTACAAGAGCCTTACAATCAAGTTGATGCAGTAGCAATGCGCCACGACATTTGTTATCGTGACCGTGAAGGGGACAAGGCCGGTTGCGATAAAGTAATGTTCGACGAACTTCGAGACATGAAACCTGTGAATATGCGAGAGCGATTTGACCGAAGGCTGGTACAAGGTTTTTTGGAGCAAAATATAAACTTGGTCTCGGTATGTATGATGATCTGGCGTCTCAGCTACACAAACCTTAAATACAAAGTTTACGCGACGTAAGGTTGTCGCAAATGCCGTTGACGATATCTGGGCAATAATTTTAGTTGATATGTCAGGCCTTAGTAAATTTAACATTGGCGCGAAATATCTTTTTAAAGTTGTAGATGTTTATAGCAAATATGCTTTTAGTGTACCAAAAGTGTACCAGTTCAAGATAAGACAGGAACGTCAATAACTGATGCGTTAAATCAGGTCATCGTTAGTACAGAAAGAAAACCAAACAGAAACTGGACCGATCATGGAGGAGAATTTTTTAATAAAATACTTGAGCAGTTTTTGGAACAAAATAACATAAAAAATATGTCACTGGAAATGAAGGTAAAAGTGTTGTCGTCGAGCGATTTAACCGCACACTAAACGAAAAAATACACAAGTATTTGACAGCTAAAAATACAAATGAATACATTGACAATCTACAAAAAATTGTTGATGAAAATAATAACACGAAACACCGAACCACCAAAATGTCACCAAACGACGCAATTAAAAATCCAATATTAGCAAATGAAAATATGTACCGCAGACATAAATTTAAAGTTGGTGATAAAGTTAGAATTTCTCTGACGAAAAAAAACATTTGAGAAAGGATTTACTCCAAACTGGAGCGAAGAAGTATTTGTTGTTGATAAAGTACTTTTAACAATACCAGTGACATATGCGTTAAAAGATCTGGCTGGAGAACCTATAACTGGCAGTTGTTATGAACAAGAACTTCAAAAAACTGAGCAAGATATATTCGTTATTGAAAAAGTTATTGGGAAGCACGGCAACAAAAGTTTAGTCAAATGGCGCGGGTATAGCGATAAGTTTAATAGTTGGGTGCCAACTCGGTCAATTTCGATCACAAAGTGATTGAATAAATACTTGTTCGTATTTCATAAGTACAGATTTACATTTGACCGGTCTACATAAGGAAATTAAATGTAATTTTCTTGTATTATCGACTGGCATCAAATTGAATATTTTAACAAATATAAAATCGTATTTTATGCTCCTTTGCTGGCCAGTTATTTTTAGATTTAAAAACGGTTTTATAAGTTGCCAAAATATTTGCTGTTCGGCAACAGTAAAATTAAATTTTATTATTTTTTTTTAGCGATATGATATTTAACATTACATCGCCCAGTTGTCGGTCTGCTGTAATTTTTTTTTGTCAACGATGGCGTTGCTGTTGTCAACTATCTCATCTTCGGATTCGTTGTTATACAAAATATCATCTTCGCTATAACCAGCAGATTTGTCAGCTCCGACAACGTCGACGACGCCAGAGATGAAATTGTTGTCGACGACGCTGTCGCTGTCGTTGGCATATATATCAGCAAGTTTCTGCATTAGGTTCATATTATAATAATATATTTTTATCTAATTATAATAATAATGGCCAGCGAAACGAAATATCATCAGAAAGTTAATATACTAAATTACAATGAACTAGCTGAAGCAGTACAAAAATGTCTGTCGGGCTGTAATACTTCTGTTGACGTTATTGTAATGCAAGGTGATTCTAATAAAATACTTCTAACAACAGCAGAAAAAAATAAACTTGATAATAGCACGTTTATAACACTAAAATTTGATAAAGATGATATTATGATGTTTGCCCATAGTTGCCTTACTAAGACAGAATTAAGAAACATATTTGAAAATAAACCTGTCAAGGGTCAACGTTGAAGTTGCTGATCTTGTTGTCCCGTCAGCTACAAATTTTACTGCAGATGGGGTAATTTTATGATATTTTTCAGCAGCTGTCATTGATTTAAAATTTATTTTTTCTCCAGTGTTAAAGTTTACTGAAATAACTGATTTTGGTTCTTTAAAATTGGAACCATCAGAACCTGCTCCTCTTTTAATATTTTCTTTTGGTGTTACTAAATCTAAATTTTCAATGCGATTGTCAGTCTTAATTTTATTAATATGATCGATAACCAAATCATTTGAAAAAGTGCAGCTAAATGTCTCAAACACAAAACGGTGACTGTAATAACCAGCTCTATCAGTTTTAGTTCCACAAACTGTTATACATAAATAACCAGAATTATGCAAACTTCCAACAACTTTTTTTGTTTGTTTATTCCGTATGATACCGCGATCGTTAGCTTCATACATATCAAATACTGGATGAGACTGAAACTCATCTTCTAATGATACATTTTCAATATTATCGTCAGTAACTGAGCCATTTACTCTGTAAACTCGCTGTCCAACTGGAATATCTCCACAAAATAATGTATAAATAAAATCTTTCATAAACATTTCAATTCTATCTTTGCTATCTCCTTTTATATTAATCTTATAACCAGCTGGTGTTAATTTACCAAAAGATCGTCCGTATCTGACGTGAATAACCGAACCAAGTGTATTTCCAGCGCACTCGTTGTACTTTGGGTGAACGTGATATTCTTCCTGTTCCTCTGCTGTTATATTTTCTGACATTATACTTATAAAAAATTATATTTCTAATTGAAAATAAACAGAAAACCAATTGAATATAAAAATATTATATATGATGCTAAAATTGCGAGATATTGCCAAGAAGAGCCTATCCGAAAATGTTGAAAAAGTTGCTGCGGCATTTTCGGGATATGATAAAAGTTATAAATTTGATAATCAAAATGTTTTGGCAAATTTTAACTCCACAAATTTATTTCATCTTTTACAACCGATTGTAACGCAAGAACTTGCAGTTCACAAAAGTATCAAGCTAATAGTGCAGTATCATGTAATTTTATCAAAGTTACGTGCAATCAAAAAGATGTACTTGATATAATTGTTGAAAATACAAATTTCGACAGCGAAATTGCCGAGCCATATTTAACAGCTAAATCACGAAATATATTAACTGGAACAAATATTGCCACAGTTGCCAGTGAAATACACCAAGAAATTAATAAAATATTGGAGGAATTTACTTCATCTGGATCAGGTTGGAAATTTGAAATGATCAAAGAAATTTTAATTCATACAGCAAAATATAACGTACTTCACGGTAGTTCTTACGTTGATCTCCCTCAAAAAATTAAAATCAAAAAATGTTGTATAAATGTCAAAAACAGCGACAATGAGTGTTTCCGTTGGGAAATTTTGTCTGCAAGACATCCTCAAAATTGTAACTCCAACCAAGTTGAAAAATATTTGCCGTACAGAAATGAATTGGATTTTGACGGGATATCTTTTCCAGTGGCAGAAAATCAGATACCAAAGTTTGAAAAACAAACAATATTTCAGTAAATGTTTTTGGACTAGATGAGCGAGAAAATGTCTACCCGAGATATATTTCAGAAAATGCTACGCAGTTGACAATAAATTTGTTATTTTATAAAGGACATTATTGCTGGATAAAATACTTTAACGGGTTAGTTGGCAGACGGTATAATAAGTATCATGGAAAAAAATATTTCTGCTACAGATGTTTACAAGGGTTTTCTAAACCTGAAACTTTGCAAGAGCATGTTAAATATTTTGTTAACGTTCAAAGAATAACAATGCCAACAGAGAAAGAAAAAGTATTAAAATTTAAAAATTATAATCATAAGCTAAGTATCCCATTTGTTATTTATGCAGATTTTGAGTGTCTACTTGTTCCTGTGGCAAGTGCAGAAAATGATCCAAATAAATCGAGTACAAGAAAAATACAACAGCATGTTCCTTGCGGGGTTTCTTACAAAGTAGTTTGTTGTGCTAATGATAATTTTTCAAGTCCAGTAAAGTTATACAGATGTAGTAATGGCGAATCTGAAAGTCCGCCTGTGTGGTTATTAAAAAAATTTAATAGATGATGTTAATAAAATTTTCAACAGATTATCCAAAACAGCTCCAATGAAAATAACATCCAAACAACAACTTGATTTTGATAATGCAGTTAATAGTCATAACTGGCAAGTATCGAGGAGCAGCTCATAATAATTGCAATCGAAAATTTCATGCACCAAAATTTATTCCTGTAGTTTTACATAATTATCATTGTAAAAGCTTTTGGCAATGAGGAAATTAAATCTAAGCTAACACTTGACAATGTAGTAAAATGTATACCAAATAATTTTGAAAAATATATGTCAGTTACGCTTGGCAAATTACGTTTCATTGACAGTCTGCAATTTATGGCAGCTCTGTATGATGAGCTTGTAAAAGGTTGTAACAATTTTAATAATCTAAAAAGTTGTTTTGGTGAAAACTACGTCGATCTGACAAAAAAAAATGTATCTTTCCTTATGAATACCTAGACGACTGGAGCAGATTTGATGAAACTTCTCTGCCTGGCAAAGACAAGTTTAATTCACAGCTAAAGGGTGAAGGTATTTCAGATGATGAATATAGTTATGCACAAGATATTTGGAGTAAATTCTGATGCAGAACATTTGGTGATTATCATGATTTATATTTGAAAACAGATGTGTTATTGTTAGCTGGTGTTTTTGAGCGTTTTCGTCGAGTTAGTCATGAAAATTATGGATTAGACCCCTGTTGGTATTATTCTGCACCAGGACTATCTTGGGATGCTCTGCTAAAACCAAGTAAGATAGAATTGGATCTCTTGACAGATGTTGATATGTTTAATTTGATTGAAAAAGGTATCAGAGGCGGAATTAGCATTATATCAAAAAAATATGCAGTAGTTAATAATAAATGTCTGGTAAATTACAATAAAGATTTACTGTCAAATTATATTATTTATCTGGACTCTAATAATTTGCATGGTTGGGCAATGTCAGAGCCGATGCCGTGCAGTGGATTTCATTGGATAACTCCAGATCAATTTCTTAGTGAAACAGAAAAAAAAATCTTCCCAGAAAAATCAATAATGATTTTTCCGATGTCAGTTGTTTAGTTGAAGTAGATCTCGATTATCCTGAGTCACTGCACAACCTACATAACGATTATCCGTTTTGTGCAGAGTCGATAGTAATATACTATAGTTTGTTATCACCTGAACAACAGGCAGCGACAACAGCAAAAAATTCGATTGTTAATAAGTTAGTTCCAAATTTACTCAGTAAACGGAATTACGTGATACATTACAAAAATTTAAAACAAGCAGTCGACCACGGCTTAGTCTTAAGGAAAGTTCATCGCGTGTTAAAATTCAAACAATCTCATTGGATGGCAGATTATATTGATTTAAATACCAAACGTCGCGCAACTTCTAGGACTGAATTTGAGAAGAACTTCTTTAAACTTATGAACAATTCCGTATTTGGCAAAACGATGGAGAATATTCGAAAACACGTAAATATTGAGATTGTAAACGACATAAATCGCAGGAATAAATTAGTTAACGATGACGGTTTTGTCAGTATGAAAATATTTAATGAAAATCTTGTTGCAATACAGCGACGAAAAACAAATTTAAAATTAAGTTAGCCTATTTACGTTGGTGCGTCAGTATTGGACATATCAAAGTGGTTGATGTACGATTTTCACTACGGATTTGTTAAGAGAGTCTGGCCAGATTCAGACTTAATATTTACCGATACAGATTCGCTAGTTTATGATATAAAATGTGAGGATGTCTATCAGGATATTTATGGCCACCGTGACCTATTTGATTTATTAGACTATCCGGGGAGTAGTGGATTTCATGATCCCGCTAACAAGAAAGTTATTGGTAAATTTAAGGACGAATTTATGTTTGTGCCAGCTAAGGAATTTGTCGGACTATGAAGTAAAATGTACGCCTTAATTTTAGATGGCAATAAACTGACAAGAAAAGCAAAAGGTATTCCTCATGGGTATGTAAAAAAAATGTATGAAATTTGATGATTTTAAAGCAGCACTAAACAATAATGTCAGCTTTATTAAAACAAATGTTATTAGATCAAATCATCACAAACTTGAAACAGATACAATTATTAAACGTGGACTAAGTAATTTTGATGACAAACGCTATTGCGAGGACGGGGTTAATACATTAGCTATTGGACACTATGCCAGTAATTTTGTCAAAACTTTAGAAATAATGTTTGAAAATTTAACATTAGCTGATGGAGTTAATAGTAAGGTTAAGGTGTTGATGATTAACGGCCAACCACTATGGTTTGAATTTAATGATGAAATTTCAGGTATTTGTTTTAGTAAATTTGATAGAATAAAACTCTCGCCTATTAAATCAGATGACAGCAAATATTTTGATTATCTTGAAAAGTTGAGAGACAATCTCGGACAAAAATATAATAATCTTCACAATCCAATCAGCCAGGAAAAGTATACCAAAATAAATATTGACCAAAACCGCTCGAAGGTTTTTGCAAAAGGTTATAAGCATTATATCAACAGGGTAAAAATGAGAGAGGTCTTTGAATGTCATCGAAAAGTAAGTGGGAAAGTTAAATTTCATTTGTATAAACATGATGACAAGTTATTTCTGGTAGCTACTGTAGAAATATTAATTATTGGCGAAGAAGTTCTTTAAACCTCTGAAAATCTGAACGAAATAATAAATTTTTTTTTTCTTGTTAAAATAAAAGACCTAAATTGTCAAGAAAAATTTCACCTACCTTTCATCCTCCCAGCGAATCACATCTCTGCAGATTGAACATTTGGACCGCCTTATATAGCCCGTGCTGCTTCTTATTGCGCAGTTGTAATACTGCACAATATTGCATCATCTTTCCAGAAGATTCTTATTGCACAATATTGCATCATCTTTCCAGAAGATTCTTGTTGCACAATATTGCATCATCCATAGTCTAGGAATTTATCGATCGCAACACTGCAGTCTCAAAGGCAGAGAACAATGTATATTTATCGATTGCAACGCTGCAGTCTGTGTTTAGACAGAAAACATGTATAAAATGGGGGAGGGTGTTTTTCTCTGACAAATAGAAGGGGTCTAAAATCTATAAAACCAGGTTAATACAAATATGATCGTTTTGGAGTGGAGAGGGTCTTCTCCTGATAAATATATTTTCTAACCTGTTTTGAGTCAAGCTGCAGGTCTGTTACAAATATGTTCTGATGGGAGGGGGGACGGGGAGTGGGAAGGGCATTAAATCTAGAAGTCCTATTTTCCTTTACTACTGATTGTATGTAGCTGGTACCATTCAGGGGACTGCTGTCGATCTCCTGATTGATACGGGTGCTACAGTAACTACCCTATCTAGAGAAGTCTATAGGAGGATTAAACCGGAGAAAAGGCCAAACCTGATTCCTGTGAGAGGGAAAGTCAGTCTCGCAGACGGTAGACCTATGTCGCTCGACGAGAAGGGACTTTTCGAAATAAGCCTACATGGTGTTCGTCGACAACATAAAATGCTGGTCGCTGATATCCCAGCAGATGGAATACTTGGATTAAATTTTCTCAAATTTAATTCGTGTCTACTCGATGTTAACAAGATTCCCCTTTCCATCGGCAAGGAGAATTTACCTTGTACGTTTAAAGGACAAGTAGGATGCGCCAGAATAATTGTCGCTGAGACAATGAACGTTCTAGCGATGCACGAAATGATCATTCCAGGAAAATTTGACAAGCTGTCGTTTTCAGCAGTGCCGGAAATTGGAGTGATAGAGCAGTATCAGAAGTTTGGAGAGCGCCACGACATCTTAATCTCAAGAACGTTAGTCAGATCTGGGGTAGGGAATTTGCCCGTGCGGATACTGAATGAAACTGCAGATAACCAGACGCTCTATGCTGGGACAAACATAGCTGTGTTAGAAGAAGTCGGAGACGTCGTTGACTTAGATAGGAGTGCGACCGTTCGTTGTCTTCAGAATAAGGAGTCACAGCCTCGAGTACCGACCCATTTGGAAGAACTGACTCAGGCATCAAAATAATTACTCTCTGAAGAACTGACAGACAAGGATTGCAGTGTTGCAACTGACATGACAGTAGCTGTGATAAAGACGTCTTGTGGTAGCGATGAATTCGCCGAGGCTCAGAAATCCGACCAGGATGTCGCAATTGGGATGAGCTGGGTGGAAAGCAAGAAACGACCACCGTGGGAAGAAGTTGCCAGATATGGCGTGCTGGCGAAAAGCCTCTGGAGTCAGTGGGACCAGTTAGGGATAAAGAAAGCCATACTCTGTCGTAAATGGGAGTAGCACGACGATGGAGAAATTCACAGTCAAGCTATTGTTCCATGAGAAAAGAGAAATGATATTCTACGCATGGCGCACGATTCGTAAAGTGGAGGACACCTTGGCATCAGAAAAACTCTAGAGAAGATCAGAAAAGACTATTATTGGGTCGGACTTCAGAAAGATGTGCGACTGTGGTGCCAGAGATGTGAGGCCTGTGCGAAGCGAAAGTCACCAGGACAGAAAAGGCGAGTTCCAATGCAAGCTGATTGCTTCAGGGGTTCCGATGGAACGCATAGCTGTTGACATCTTAGGGCCACTTCCGAAGACCGAAAATGGAAACGTTGATATTCTCGTAATTGCCGACTACTTTACAAAATGGACTGAGATATTCCCAATGCCTTTTCAGGAAGCTATAGTTGTCGCAAAACTGATAGTAAAGGAAGTCGTCACACGTTTTGGTGTGCCACGACAGATTCACACGGATCAAGGCCGACAGTTCGAGAGTGAGCTCTTTCGTGAAATGTGTCGATTCCTTGGAATCGAGAAAACTAGGACCAGTCCGTACCAGTCCGTACCATGCCAAGGCGATGGCATGGTGGAAAGGATGAACCGAACACTAGAGGGCATGCTATCTGCTTTCGTTGAAGAACGACAAAGAACCTGGGACGAGCACCTACCATACCTAGCGATGGCATACCGCTTTGCAGTGCGTGAAACCTCAGGTTTACTCCCAATTTCATGATGATGGGAAGGGAAGAAAACTTACCGTTAGATGTTGTGTTTGGAAAACCACCTGATCAACGTTACAGTAGTCCGCATGAATGGATTCAATCATTGGAAAGAAGATTAGAAATTTCACATCGTTTCGCCTGAGACAACTTGCAGTGCAACATAAGCACTATTATGATAGCAGGACCAGATGGGAGAAATTTCAGGCAGGCGATCTTGTCTGGTTGTTTTCGCCGAAAAGAAAAATGGGAATATCGCCGAAATTACAGACATGGTGGTATGGGTCCTACGAAGTCATTGACAGGTTGAGTGACGTCAATTACAGAGTTAAATGGGTAGATATGGGAAGCCCCTCGTAGTGCACGTGGATCGCTTGAAGCGGTATCAGGAACGTAATGAAGTCGCTAAAGGAGCGAGGGAATTGGACTCTGAGACTTCGGAATGTATGGATAAGGATCAAGGGAACGACGACCATGATAATACCAGTCTTGTTGCGCCTTACCCCATCGACACCATGACAGAAGTTCTCCCAGTGAACAACAGCGACAATGGAGAGTCAAGAACAGCTGCTGATGAGCGACCTAGAAGACAGAGGAAACTACCCAAGAAATTAGAAGAATTCTATTTGAACTTCGCTAATCTGGAACAGTGAAGTAAATGCATTCAGAACATTCCTATGTGTAATTCGAATAGCCTACTGCGCTTGATTAGAATTGTTTAGCGAAGCATCCAATCAGATGCTGAGTTACAGTTTTGTGCCAATCATTACCATGGACATTTATACTGAACATTAATTTGTTTGTGATTATTTGATATTGTGTTTCTATGTGATTTAAGTGATTTTATTTATTTGTTTATTTTCTTTCTTGACCATTCGTTGAACATGGAAGCACATAATAGTGGAGGCGTGGGTTGTGTAAAGAGGAAACCCCATGGACTTCAATTTTCGTTTCATTATTTAATATTTCGTTTTGTTTAAGTTTATGTTGTGATCTTAAATGTTTGGCGGGCTTTGTAGTACCATTTAACGTCTTAGTTTTGGGTCACGTGATTCCGCCTAGGTGTATATACTGGTCAACTGTGGCTGCTATGGTGGTGTGTTAGGAAGCGGTACAGTGTGAAGACGTCCCCTGCAGTGTAGCAGTATAACCACCCCGCCAGAGCAAGCATATTTGGTCGTATTTCGTTGGACAGGAGAGAGCCAGGCTAGGGAATCAGAAATGAATAGGGACAAGGTCTTTCGTTGACCAAAAGTCCGGCGATACAAGGCTCGTCCAAGAAAGGCAGAGGTGTTGCGTTAATACACGTTTTTTGACTGAGGATAACTCTTCTTTCATCATTTCGCACTGTCGTCTCTCTCTGTCGATCTCGATCGGATAACGACGCGACTCGGTGACAGCCCGGCGACCAAATGAAGACCCAGTCGGCAACTGCGACCAAGACTGCGACCCAGTCGGCGACCCTGCAACGAGTCTGCGACTCAGTCGGCGACCAATACTGCGACCAGCCGGCGACCCTGCGACAAGTCTGCAACCCAGTCGGCGACTGAGACCAAGTCGGCGACCAGAGGAAGACCAGTCGGCGACCCTGCAACAAGTCTGCGACCCAGACGGCGACTGCGACCAAGTCGGCGACCAGAGGAAGACCAGTCGGCGACCCTGCAACAAGTCTGCGACCCAGACGGCGACTGCGACCAAGTCGGCGACCAGAGGAAGACCAGTCGGCGACCCTACGACAAGTCGGCGACCCATTCGGCGACTCGGCGACAGCCCTGCGACCAAGTCGGCGACCCAGTCAGCGACCAAGACTGCGACCAGTCGGCGACCCTGCGACAAGTCTGCGACCGGTCGGTGGCCCTGCGACCAAGTCGGTGACCAGAGGAAGACCAGTCGGCGACCCTGCGACAAGTCTGCGACTCTGCGACCCAGTCGGCGACTGCGACCAAGTCGACGACACACGAGAAGCCAGGAATAAGACGGTATCCCGCTGAGGTAGAAATCTGTCACACTCTGGAGTGCCAGTCCTCAGACAGATTCAGCGGGGTATCACTCCAAATATAAGACCTATCCTAAAGAACCCGAGATAGCGAGACTCGGGGCAGTGTAGCCGGGGGAGTGTTCCGCTACAATATATTGGCTGCTATAAATGTTTTCTCAAAAAATGCATGGTCTCAAATTTTTGTTACGAGGAGATGACTTATATGAGGCAATAAAATCCATCTCTTATGCACATAAACTTTTAAAGATACAATTGGATGAAGGTACAGAATTTTACAATTGTAAACGGAAGGGATTATCGGACAAGGAATGTATAGAATATTTCTCCTTTCACTCGGATATAATGACGTTTGTGATGGAAACATTTCAACTAGCTCTAAAGACGATATTATAGAAATATTTCCGCTCAGATTGTATCTTAAAAATGGTTTGATATATTGTCTAAATTATGGGAGAACTACAGTAACTCGTATCATATTTCTATAGATATGGCTCACAGATGCATCGAAAGAGAAAAATAGAAGTAAGGTTTCGATAAATCTTTATAAGTATCAACTGAACATTTTATAACATCAAAGTATAATTAGGTCAAGGTGTAGGAATAGGTCAAGGTGTAGAAATTTCAAATATAAGTCTATCTTTGCCAATGGATTTTTTGCTTGATAACAGAAGAAAATTTCAAAATAAGGAAATTAGGCGATTCTCTACTGTACAGTTAGAAGATCATGAGGCGATGGCATGGAGCAAATTTTCTAAGAAGAGGAATGATCTCTTTATGACTAGCAAGATGTCCTTCAAAAGAATGAACAGATCTAAAAACAAAACCAATGAATGGATAAATATGTGCTGATATGTCCACCATCTCCACGCAGAGACTATCACATCCACTTCCATAAGTGAACAGCTTGGCGCATGAATTTAGAACCCTGAACTTTGTAATCGTCTCTAGCAACATCCAAATACATGCTGGGATGCTGGATAAGTCTATTTTAGTGAAGGGATTATCGTCATGGGAACGTCCCACCGTGCTAAACGACTGCTTAAAAAAGTATCTAAAGCAAGCTGAACAGTACGAACACACTCTTTCATACACAATTTATTGCGTGGCCTTGACTGAGTTTTCGCGGGATTAACATTAGCCCAGCCTTCACTTGAAGTTAACACGAATACGATAGAGCATTCATGGAGAAGCAGATGACTGATTAAAAAAATTAAATATTCACAAGAAATTCATAATTTTCATGCAAATTTTAGCAATAGTGGGTTTTTATTTAGTTTGGTGTTGATAGGGGTACAAGCCGCATGGTCTAGGCAAATATTATTGCGTAATGTGGGTTTGGTTTGATTTTGTGGCGTTCAGCGTTATTTTTCAGCACATGATAAACTATACATGGCTGCCAATATATTGGTTTGAGGAAGACCCCGGGAAGAACCACATACCCACGTTGGTCGAGCCGAGACTCGAACTCACGCGGACAGATGTGAGATGTGCGTGATCTTAAACTGCGAGCGCCTTAGACCACTGAGCCAACCGGGGCCCTGGGTAATGTGGAAAATTACACATCCAAAGGTCTAAGAAGCGCGTGATTTCTTTCGTTTTTTTAAAAATCCAGACGATTTCCTTATTCCTAAAATATTAGTACAAAATTCCCTCATTTCAAGTATATGTAACAATTTCTGCTTACTTCTCAAACTTGCCCTTCCGCAACAAATTGTTATATGGCCCATATAAGAGTATCGATGGCTTCCCCTTATTTTCAATTCCTTTAAATATATAAATAAATAAATAAATAAATGATCTCCGTTTCTGTAAAGAAGACACTTTACAAGTTAAAACGAGCATAGCTACTGTATCAATACGATAGTCTGAAGCAAAGCACATTTTTATTTTTAAATTTGTTTGCAAGAGGTAACTCACCATCTTGTAACTATTTTATGACGAGACGATTAGAGAAGGGATGCATTTCTGACGTAAATTTAATTTCTGTTATAAACTCTAAAATGATCATCATAATCATCATAATCTAGATTTGTAAAATGTGCTTGTTTGATCGGTTATTTGATACGAACGGAAATAAATTTTATACTTTTGTGATAGTCCACACCTTGTTTATAGCTGAAAAGTGTTTATGTACGGCACCGAGCATGTTTTATTACGGAAGGAGAAAAACAATAACAACAAGAAAAAAAAAAGAAAAAAAACAATCCCCAACTCGCATGCTTGTCAGGTGTCTCTGCCTTCTCTGCTGTTTACGTTTGAAAAATATCATGAATAATGCCATGTGATCATCCCGCGCGTTTTGACTTTCGTTTTTAAGCAAGAAAATCAATAGAAACCGCTGGATTGAGCCGTTAAAACAGTTTTCACTAGCGATTGCAATCAACTCAGGGTCAACTACGTAAGTTCTAGATAGATTAAGCGACAAAGAATAATTGAAAGTAAAATAACATAGATGATTTTCAGATACAATACACTTCTCCTCTGGATATAACGGTCATTAAATCATTTAAACTATGTACGGTTATCCCTTAAAATGATATTTCATCGAAGATTGCTTTGTTTTTGTTGGCAAAACTGTTTAAAACGTACAACATTCAAATACCGTTCTTTTCATTAAATAGTTTACTAAATTTTGCAAGACAGATCTCCATGTGCCTGTGCATAGAACGAGATAACAGATGCAATTCCAAATACGGACGAAATCAGCAACCAACGACAGCGACCAGTCGGCGACCAAGACTGATTGTCGGCGGTCAGACCAAACAAGTCTGTTTTGATAGATATCTTCATACCAAAAACTTATAAAAATGGTACTAACAGCTGCCTCGCTTAGCGCTCAGCATTAAGAGGTTAGTGTTAGGACTTGTCGGCATGGTGTCAGGATAATGTGACTGGCTGGGACAGCATGCTACATTTCTGCGGCATGATGCCCCAGTGCTAGACATCACTATAACCTGCCACACTGCAGACATCGTAGCAATATGACTGAAAAATTGTTAAAGCTATGTTAAAAATCCAAATCTCACATACACACAAACACATTGCTCAGTACATGACAAAATATTCATCACGTGAAAGTCACATGACCAATCAACAGATGCTCTAGTTACATAATCAAAATGACCATTCAAATGATCGCATTCTCATCTGATTAGTTCATCGATATTGACTAAAATGCCAATTATGTGCCGATGTAGGCCGCCAATTCGAAATGGCGACAGAAGATATGGTTGTGTTATTCCACTTGGATTTACAAGCTGTCAAACAGGATTTTGATGCAGAAGTATGCAATACAGATTACCGATAGGCTTAAGAATCAAGAGATGACCTACGCCGGTAGGTCTCAATATGAGCATTAATGTGTTGCAGACAGGTTTGTTTACAAAATTTCAATGTTTTATGAATTGTTGATGTCAGACCCTTACACCACCCATTAATACTAACAGAGGATGGGACTGATTTATAGGACTACTATCCACCATCTTGCCACGGGGCAAGGCTTTGTTACACTGAAGTCACAACAAGTCGCCAAACGGTCAAACAGTTCATGGTCCGACCATTGCCAAAATACAGCCATGATTATCATTGCTTGAGGCGACACACGCGTATTTCAAGCGGAATGAAAGGCCGTGAAAGTACATGAAACTGTGCAACATCTTGTGTCTAAAGTTGCTCTATGTCTTTGAAGAAAACATGCTGTACATGCTTTTAACCATGTCGGATATTAACTGTGGTATATGGAGGATGTTACGGATTACTTGTGAAAAGAATTAAGCCCTGCATTATTTATGTCATTCTTTCAAATATCGTCCCTAAACAGTATCCGTTAACAAAACACATGTACCATGAACAAAATAAATTCAGTCGATGCTTATATACACTGTTGTGTTTGAAAAGGGACACAACTCTCTAATATAGTTGTTTTGACTAAATCCTTCGTGCTATGTTTCTAACAAGGCTGCCCATTTATACTTTGTCACGAGATACTAAGTTAAGATAATGTCTTGAAAGTTTGAGAGATTAATAAGTCGAAAGTACAAAATACTTACTCGATATCTCACGATCAACCACCATTCCCGGGACGTGTTAGAAACCTAAACTTCGTATGTTTGAAGTTTCAGTCATATAAAGAACCTATACTGAACAAATCGCGATATTTCATATATAAGACGGTGACGATTGCGTCCCAGATATCACTTTCAAGAAGAGACATGTGGACTATGAACAGGCAGATTTCCAACAAAATTACTCATTATAAAAAGTACGACAACACACATAGAAGAGGAGGCAGAAAATCGGCAGCCGCTCGTGCACACGAAAACTTAATTTCGAACCCGTCTTGCAAAAATGTGTAGAATCTACCTGTTGTGCGTAAAGCATGAAATCATGTATTCTTGGCACCACCGTAATTAATGTTGGATAAGCATGGGTATAAGGTATGGAAATCTCTTTAATCGAACATATGTGTGTGAGTGTATGTGGTGTGGATTTTTAACGTAGCTTTAAAAAATTTTCATCCCTGTCCCACCCAGTCACATTATCCTAACACCAGCTGACCAGTCCTAATTCTAACCTCTTAAAGCTGAGCGCCAAGCGAGACAGCTGCTAGTACCATTGTTATAAGTCTTTGGTATGACTTGGCCGGGGTTCGAACCCGCGACCTCCCGCATTCGAGGCGGACGCTTTAACCGCTTAGGCCACCGGAGCGGTCTTTATAGAATACATAAGCCACGGCGGATCATACGAAAATATTTGAGACTACTTAAAACTAACTTGCAATATGCTATCTCGAAATTTTGAGGTGCTAATTCGAAATTATTTGGTAGAATAAAGCTACTTAATGCTAATGCTCTTGTTTCGGAGATGAGCTTTGGATATCACTTCGTATGCTCCATATAAGATCATTAACATTCCTGCTTAAAACTGTTATCTTCAATGAAAAGCAATAGTCGTTGTACATCGAGTGCAAGCCTTGACGCACAGCGGCAACATCTTCCACAAGATACATCTCAAAAATTATTTGGCCAAGGGCACAATCACTTCAGAATCATGCGAAACAAAATACATAAATTTATACAAAAGAGTATACGATTTACCGTACGTGAGACAATTTTACAACCGATCGAACAGAAGATAAGTAGTGCAATAAAGACTTTAGAATGTGACATGGAGAAAATTAAAAAAAACTTTTTGGAGAATAATTGCACATTACACTTTCTGTTGGAGAAGAAAATTCCCACTGCAAATAGTTGAGTCATATTTTCATTGTAATAACCATTAGTAAGTTTTTATTTTGTACAATCACATACTTCACTGAGATACATTTTTGTGAACTCCCCTGAAAAACGTTAGTTCGGTGACATACTTTTTGTTCATTATATCGACCATACATAGCCTTCTCTTCATGTGTAAAAGCGCGCAAATAACTACCTTTGATAGATCAACAATACCCTCTGTCATTAAACAATAAATCTTTTCCCCGATGTCGGAGACAGGTTTTAGTCTGACTGACCTTTCACAGTCAGAATCTACAAATAATTTCTGTATTGCACCGATTGCCAAAAATACTTATATAAATAATCTAAATTTTGTCCCAACTTTGGAATCCTGTGATTAAAAATTCTTGTCTGTGTCAGTTGAAGCTTTCCTCGAAGATTAATTGACACAATTTAAGGTTTCTCTTGACATTATTCCGTAACATATCGGCATAACTCGGATATTAGCTTTCGACACTTACTTTTAAGGTTAACTTATATACCGATTGTCAGAATTGTTAAATGATGGCTGTCATTAAGGGCCATTAAAATAGTCTCTACATCAAAAATTGTCACTAAAAAAACCCATTTCACTTCTAGATTTGAACTCGCAAATATATCTCTTTAGGAGACACTCATAACCTACAAATAACCGATCAGTTGTACAGATTGACAAAAACGCCCCGATAAATAACCTACATAGTTTTGTCTTAACTTTGAATCCTGTGATTAAAAAGTACTTGTCTTTGTCATTTGAGGTTCTCTCAAGTGATTGATTGACACGAGCACAACTTCACTCGACATTATTCGCTGCATATCGTCATAAATCCAATATCTCCTCTCGACCCTTGCTTTCAAGGGTCAGCTTTTGTATATTCCGATTGTCAATAAATTAAATAGAAGGCGCCAGTAATGGCCACAGTATAGTTTCTATATCAAAACTAAGTCATAAACCATGTGTGTGGCATATGCAATCTAGCGTACGAACTTGGCCTCCAGAATGTATAAATGTATCAATTTCCGCGAAATAAATAAATAAATAAATAGTCTTAGTTATTTTAAGTTGAAAGATTACCATAAACAGGATTTTGGAACGGAAAACCAGTTACAATGATTTCGTGATCGTCAAAACTTGGGGTAAATACTAGAAATCAGTTAAATATTGTAACACTCAGTCATTTTCAATCTAATATTGCAAAAACAACACAAATTTTGAGTACAATTCGAATGAAGTGCACACTAATACAAAAGTCACAGTTGACCAGGAATTATATTGCATATCCTTGTTTAGAAGATCAATACCCATTGTTTCCTTGGTAACTATCATTTTCGGAATTTCTCGTATTCCTCTTAGCGGGAGAGGAATATCGTGCGAGCAATGGGAAGAAAAATATCACGCAAGACCAATAAATGCAATAAATCTGAGAAGCTCACGAATCGAAATACCAAGTTTGAAAACCACTTCTGGACTTATTGTATAGTAATATGCGATTTGTATTTACGTTTGCGTTTAAAGCTTTTAGTGATTATTTGTTGATTATGGGGAGATATTTTTCAACCATAGTAGTTTGCATAATTTATAGGAGCAGACTTCATAATGTAAAGCATTCACGAGACTTTTTGATAGTATTTAATATTTCGTAAAATAGACCCTCACTAATAAATTAACATTTAGAATTATCTGGATATGTTTAAGTATACGTGTTTCGTAGTTTGAGATAAGAATAATTCTTTGTATTAGGTGTTTTGTATTGCGTGGAGTTAAATGTTACTATTCGGCTCGAAATGGCTTACTAATGAGTCATGCAAATGGAAAACAAGAGAAAAACCTTGCAAGTGTGTAATCAGAGTTTCTCGAAGTGTTGTCATTAGGTGAATAGAGAAGACTACATTAATGTAGTATTTGCCCCTTTAAGAACCTTTCAGTTGACAAAGACTATCTTTGGAGTCCTTGGAAATAGGGGAATACAACAGATTCCAAGCCACGCTCACATATGTGTTGGATTCGCTCGGTACAAGAGACTTAAGTGTAACAGTATGATTTGAAAGATATAGATCTATATATCACAAAGTCACATTAGTAAGGTAATCTTTATTTGAAAGATTCATCACAAATACGAAAACAAATACACACACAAGTATATATATATAGTAACTCTTGGTACATGATAATGTGTATTTTCTATTAATTACTTTAAATTGTAATGATCATCTATAATCAAGATATTAGATAGATACTTTTTGTACACGGGTATTAAACTCTGTTTTAAGATATTATGAGGATACGTGATTACGTAGGCGTTTACGATCACTAATAATATTATTATTAATAAAACCTGTTTATAAGTTTGATGTTGATTATAAATTTGATAGGCCTGTAAGGCGGGTCCTCAAACAATTATGTTAATTCCTGTTGGATGGGTTAGGTAAGGTGGGTTCTTTTACGAAGTGGGATATTTAAAAAATGTCACGTAGCTAGTTGGAGCAAAATGCATTTTCATCCGTTACGTTTGTATACAAGAAAGTAGGGCTGAAAAATGTTTTTATTCGTATTTCTTATGTTCTTGTCATAAAATCAGTCTGCAGACTATTTAATGTTGTGTTTACAATTTATTTCAGAGAAAACATTTGATTTGAATATTTATTGAAATTACAAAGTGCTAATTGGACTAAAATAATATTCTAGGACTATTGTGAATTATTCAGAGGAGTTCTGGACAATGTCATTTTGATACATCAGGACTGGTGGCAGACCAGTACATTTGGAACATTCACTTCTTTTGGACTTGAATAGAACGTTTTAGGTTTATTTTGGATTCAGTTCATAATACTGTAAGTTCCTCATAAATTTTCATTTTGTAACGTTGATAATTAAATTAGGTTTTATAAAACTTGTTGGTTTTGCTTTTTCTGTTACTAAGTTTATAGGCATGGAGACGTAACAGAAATTGAGGGCTCGCCCGAGATATGAATTTCAGTAATATTTATTGGAAATTATAATTGTTTTGCAAATATAAATTTATTTCTTCCGAAATATTCGTATTCCCTGATATTTTGATTTGACTTTGTGAAACCAACAAACTTGCACAAATTCTTATAGGGTGAAGAGTTTTGTTTCCAATTCGATCCAGAAAAGGTAGAAATGTTTAAGAAAATATGAGTTTCTGGAGCTTGCCAGTCGCTATTCACTTTTGAACATAAAACCTCTGTGTTAAAACAAGAAATTAAAACTAATTTGGTACAGCATTTGATGGAAAAGGAAATTTTTGTTATCTAATTGCTTTGGGATTAATTCGTATGTCTCAATCTAGCTCTGAAATGAAACTAAATTAAATTTAAAAAGCCAGATGGAAATAGAGCTATGAAAAATTCTGCTTAAAAAGAAATAATAGAAATCCACGATCAGAAAGAGGAAAGAGAGAGACCAAAGCAAAAACTCTTAAAGAGGAAAGAAAACGAGCAATGCTTTGAACGTGAGCAAATTGAACATGATAACCATACTGATTTTAGCATACAAATGGTTGTGTTTTGCTTATTGTTGGTCACATACGTCTATGAAGTGTTGGTAGAAACACATTAAGTGGCCTCATAGGTAGTAACATTGTCTTCAGAGCCTAACTTCAAAACGAACTTCAGCGTCTACTGTTATTAAAGTCTTATACATTATATAACCTTCTCACCAGTCACACAGTGTTCTTTTGTTACATAAGTACTTTTAAATGAAAACTAATCAGGCTTATAATTCTTTGGCAAAATTATTATTTTTTTCTGGAAACGTTATCTATAACCATTGTAAGAAAAATCGAATGCAAAAACTTGATCCAAACATCGAGATCTTTTCTAGTAATGTAACATAAGATTTAAATTGTTTTGCAAGCAACAGACAACACCATCAAGGCAGGTTTCTGGTGCAGTGAACAGTTCGACGTATAGCATTATGGACTGACCCATGAACTTAATGGCTCGAAAAATAGGTCAAAATTTCAAGGTCGATTCTACCTTTCGTTGAGAGCTTTGAGGTGCTGAGGTGCTTCAACTGATATCGGAAAGATAATGTCAAACGGCTGCTTTTCTTTAACTCGCTGACACCATGTAGTGGTGGCGGGAAGGTATCTTCTTGGATGGCGCGCAGGCGGGCTGATACGTCCTTGCCTAATTGCCCTAGATTTACGATTGTGCCTTTTGTGTCCATTACCGTTTAGATCGTTGTTCCCAAATGTACACTATTAATCGCCATAAACCTCGTCGTGAGTTCTTTAACTTGCGTTCTAAATGTAGCGCCATCCATGGTATCATCCTTTAGAGGGGTTGGGAGTTTGCTCTTGCTTAGTTGACTAGTTCATCGGACGTGCTGCCGGCCCGAAGAGATCGTTCTGGCTTCTAGGCGTTTTGTCAGGTCGTTCGGGCCGCTGTTACAGGATCGTACTAACCAAGTTAAATGTATGTTGTCCAGTGAGCTAACGAGCAGCTCTCGAGGAGCACGTTATTTTGCCGTTTCGGCTGATGTTTACACTGGCTTGCGTAAGCGTTTGTGCCCGAACTCGCTCTTGAGCTGCTATTTGGCAGTTGTGGGCCTCTGCGGTTTGCCCTTAGGGCAGTGTGCCCATTTAGGCGCGAAATTTTCCAATAAACTGCTCAAACTCGGCGTCACTCGACTGTTTTTCTCCAGATACCTCTCGAAACAATCAACATGGCCAACCGTCTTGTTTGTCTTTCTCTGATGACAGCTGTTATGTATGTAGATGTTGTGTCTTTAACTTTTGGTCCTTGACTGTAGATTGCATTGAGTTATAAATAGGTTGTTTATTTGATTTTATGTACTTTATAATGAACCTTTTTGTGGTAATTTTCCATTGGATTATTAAGTCTGATGAGTTGTTTTCCCGACATACGTCAGATTGATTGTGTCATGTAGGAGGTATTGCATCGTAATAGAGAGTCGTAGAGATGCATATAAACAGAGAATTACTTCATTCCTGATTTTTACTTCATGGTATTGTTCTTGCTTTAATAACAGTCCGCAGATGTGTTTAACGTTGTGTTTAAAAATAATTTAAGAGGAATCATTTATTTTTCTTATTCATTATAATTACAAAGTGCCTTTGGACTAAATATTATTATTCAAGTATATTAATGTATCAACACATTTGAGAACTGGAGTTCATATGGAACACTCTTTTCAATTGGACTTGTGATAGAACTTAATGATTATGTTGGACTTAATTCATAGTATTGTTAGTTCCTCTTAAATTTTCATTTTATTATGGGGCGAATTAAATTATTTCTTAAGTTTTACTAAACTTGTTGGTTTAACTTCTTTCTGTTACTTACTTTAAGACCATAGGGTCGTAACACAGATGCATTTATCAGTTCTTAAGATTCTTGGCTGCGGAGAGTACAATGTACCCATTCGCGACATACTGGCACCCTTGCTAGGTAAACTTCTGGAGCTCTAAGAGCATGTCCGACCTGTACTAGAGTAGGGTATCCTTGGTACAACAGCACTTTGGCCTTCAAGCAGCCCTTTCAATGGCAATTTGGTTTCAGTCCCTCTAAATTGTACTGCATTCTTTGTACCTCTGACCTCCTTGCGGGTGTCCTCTGCGGTGCTTACGGTGAACGCAGTGACATCAGCGTTGGCCTTTGCTGGATTAATGAGAGGTAAGAAGTTCTTTCAGACTTGAGGTTCACAAAGCCTATGTAAGCTGACGAATGGTTAACATATCCCGTAGCCCATGAACACCACCTGTATTCGTATCCTGTCTTTTGCGCATTACATTTAGTTGAATGATACATTCTTTGAAAGTATTTGCAAGACATTTTCAACTTCAATTTGACACAATAAATGCATTGTCAAGGGAGCCCGAAACTTTATTGGGACTCTCTTGGTCATGTTTCTGGTGGCAGAGCTGTGAGATATGAAGGTTGCCTCGTGAAATAAACGACGAAACTCATGCCAGTTTGTGTTGGCAACACCCCCACGTGATGTGCACGTTCCGCAGGCCATGGACTCAGTCCCACTGAAGTGGACCACTATGTTTGCTTCGTCACAAATTACCGTTGGTATATTTGCCTAACATTGAGTCAAGTACAACACTTAACGAGATGCGTAAGGTTCCTTCGAACCTCTATCACCACGTCGTCATAAACGATGCCGTTGTCTTGTCCGAATTCTAGGTCACCCATGGTCTTTTCAATATTGGAAATAAACGTCACGAGATCCTCAATAGTGATGAATCTTTCGTAGCTAGGCTTTTAGCCAGTGGCCTCCATTAACATCCTGACGTGCTCGAAAACAGTAGCGTTATTGATTTGCTGCAGAATGTCTTGGCAGATTTTGGTGGTCCACGCCAGACGCAACCACGTAGCGTGTCTGGAGGTTCAGCAGCAGCTGCGTGTTTCCGCGACCATAGGGGCCAATAAACAGTGCAAGCATGTGGTCAGGTAGCATAACCCATTGATGCCGAGTCATTTTTGACATTTTATTCCTTAAGTAAATGGTGTCCATGATATTAAAGGGTTGCTATGTCCTATAAAATATTTGCATATTGTCTGTGCTGTAGGTAGACTACTGAAACTGGGGTGGGGGTGGGGGAATACACGTTCTAGAGAACTTGCACAGTATGCAGTGTGAAAAAGTCCACTATCGTCACGCTTTTCAATGCTCGTTGGTACCATAGGGTACACGAGCGGAAGCAAGGAGACAATATCACTGCCAGATTTGAAAAGCCGGAGCTGACCTGGAGCAAGTATCAGCGAAGAAGCAGCTGCCGTATCAGGCCTACTGTGGACTAGGGACAAGGTTTGAAATACATTTTGACGCCGACTGTCTCCCCAAGCCTGACAATGACTCAATAAACCGTGTACATGCCGATTACCACCGACATGATCGGGCGTACTCGCATAGCAGTGACACCCGTGACCGCCATAAGGTTGACGTTGACCTAAACAGCATACTCGGGCCAAAAGTCGGCTAACGTCTCAGTTGTTAGATCGTAAAAACCAAACTGGTGGTGGGCGGACACGTGTAAACGCGCTAGCGCTAGGAAAACCCTTGCTCTACATGATGTACCGACATGGTGCATTTCACGGCCTTTTTAAAACAGTAAGCGAAATGGATACTAAGCTTGCGCAAATATACAACATACCGCGAAATAACTGGAAGGGTGTGGCAGCGGTCAAGAATCTCGAAGAAGCCGTCAGAGTCTCACAAGATGTTGCCAGGGAGTGGCACGATAAGCAGGACAAGTGGCACATTTGCCTCCGGTACCACGTACAATCCGACTGCGGTTTGATTATTCAACCCATAAAGTGGTGCACCATGACTATATCTTGTTTCTGCAGACCGATAAGGTTGGGCGAGACATGTACAAGTATGCGCTCAGCGTGGTCGCCAACCATTACAAGGAGGCTGAGCACTTGACCACCGAAGTCACCGATGCTCTGGTCTTGACTTTACGGGAACAGTGTCGCAACTTTTAGCTAAGAACATAGTTCACTACACACAGAGATTGTGAAAAGGTTCAGCAGCATTCAAGCTGAGCGGTCTTGGCACACTAGTACGAACAGGAGATATTCCTCTCCGAGAGCGAGACTGCGTGGCTGTGACGGATGCCGGACGTTCTAGAGGCCTAAAAGATGAGGTAACGCGGCTTATGGGTAAGAGACATATTGATGTCATTAGTGCTTCGTCTGCGCGATCAACGAAGTATGCAGTCCCTGTTCCAATAGCCTCCATAATAAGATTACCGTCGTAGCCACGCAGGTTATGAATGACAGCTGACACATTTAGCTTGTCTGGGTAGATGTGCTGCTGCTAGTGGCACTCACTATGTGCGGCAAATCTTCATCTCTATCGTTAACTAGTTTCTCGCTGCAGATTGTACAAGTCTTAGACTTTCTGGAAATCCCCAGGTTGCCTGCATTCATAATAATCTCAGATTCAGTTCGGAGGACATTTTAGATAATAACTATCTTGTGCTCTAGGCTATTGATGTATGTGGCAGCTGAATTCCTGCCACATTATAAAACTGGTTCCTAGGAAACACCATCACTGCAAACAATCATATATGAAAATCAAAATTGAACCTGTTACGTGACTATTTGTGTGTAACTGTGTTAAGAATTTTCGGAAGGAACTTCCACTATCACGTTCAGTACCTGGTAATCCGAATAGATAATGTACAGGACGAGCATTTGGGGGTTGTTGTTCTTAAAGGCTGGAATGTCCTTACTTGACTCTGGATAAGGACACTCGTTGGGGCCTTTCGCTAATCCAAAGGAAGTCTTTCGTGTGGGTTTCCAATAGGTTGGCCCGAATGAAAACGTGCAGGCCAAGGCGGCAGACATTCTTCTTTACCTGGTGTCTGTCGTGATGTAGCAGGCAGCCTGGATTCTTTATCTAGACCGTGGGACTTTTCACTTTTACGTTCGGCGCATTTGAGCAGCAAGAGGTGATGTTTCCTCATGTTTTGCAACTCACTAATGCACATTGTGTATAGACCATTTTTCCAGTCCAAGACAACAACTACGATTTCATGGTTGTGACGCTCGGAACTGCCAATGTCACTAACCTTTACAGGAAAGTCAATACCCGCAAAGATGAGATTGCCAAGGTGCTGGAGAAACTTGCCTGACCGATTAACATTTTTTATCATCTGCTGGAGAAAGAACCGACAGAATAGCCCCATCAAAGCAGCGGTTGTCATTGTTATTAATTTTAATAACGGATCATGGCGGCGGGCACTTAGGTCTTGGAATCTAGCTCCATCCACGAAACGGGCGATACGTTTCCTGTCAATAAGAAAAAAAAGACACGTTAAAAATAGTAATCTTGATAAAGTTATGTCCTTCTTTTGAGTCCTTTCTGTTTTTCGTTTCTCTTAAATCAAGAAGAAGTTGTAAGGGTTTAACGTAAAGGCTGAAATATATTTCGGGCATAGAACAATTCTCTGTGATTGATGAACATTATGAAGAAATTGTCACATTCTACCGCTGTGTTGCAAAATATCTGTTTGGCAACTAGTGCTGGGAAAATAAGCTTATCTGGGTCAAATCAGTAAGATACAACGAATACACAAATAGCACTTCTGAAGGTAAACATGTTGGCGTTGAGTGATCATATAGAAAGAGAGAATCCATGGATTCTTAGAAAAAAAATCTCAGACAAGGGACTTTCCTTTCTTCTTGGAAACAATCAGAGACTAGTCAGCACTCAACAGCTATTGTTGATGAGCAGTTAGCCAGGACTCGCCATTTTACAAGTCCTGACTGATTATGCTGTACAATATTTATTTATTTCCATTGACAATTGTCATAAAATGCAATGTACTGTCTGTACTCCATATAATCTATTTTACCATAGATCGCACCATATTCTATCATCTCTTTTACTTACGTTATCTAGGTTTTTTCCTCCAAGCAGCCTTCTTCGTGGATTTTCAATACGTTCATTCAATACGCTCATACGTTCCATAAGTAGTATACTAATAGGCTGATTCTAACCAAAAGCAGATTCTGGACCAGAACTCCAAGGGCCTGCTGGATTAACTTTTTTAGTGATAAAATATTTTTTTCTTCCTTATACTAAGAGGCTGATCCTCAACCAAAAGCGGATTCTGGACCAGACCCCCAAATTTATTGGAGGAAGAATAAACCTTTTAGATAGAAATTTCATATTGAACAATGAAATATTATATAATATGGGCTATCCGTCAACGTCAATCAGACATGTTGGATTTGATCTAACAAACAGATTTTGTAAGAGATTTGATTCAATAAAATCAGCCTCATGTTATACTGGCATAAAACCTAAAATAATAAGCGACTGTATTAAAAAAGGTGGATATCATATATCACCAAAATATGGGTCAGTATGCTTATTCGCAACTGAAAATGACGAACGAATAAGAGGTTGGTCAGATGATTTAATGACATTTATTGACAATATGGTTGATATTTTATTTGATAATGATATTTCTAAAGCTATACAAACATAAACTTATCCTAACTTATCCTAAGGGACGGCAAAAACATAAACTTATCCAAACCTAAGAAACAGGAGATTTACCTACGTCCAACAGATTTTGTACACTCTCCCCATGATAACCCCGAGTTCAGTGCAAAAGTACACCCACCACGTGGTTACATGGTGAGAGAGTGTTTTTTTTCTGTTGGGGTTCGCACCCCCAATAAAAATAATTTTTTTGGCAATCCAGAACCATATCCACCGACATATGCCAGTGATGGGAATCGAACCACACACCTTCAGTACGACAATCCAATATTCATGCATTGAGCTATGAAATCCGATTACATATATATGTTTAAGAAATTACTATATACTTACCAGTTGCCTAGTTTGTGAATAACATTAATCTGAAATCTTACAATTATACAGAAAAAACGAAATTAAGTCAATTTGTACAGAAAAACGAAATACCGTCTACTTATACAGAAAAACGAAGCGGCTGTTTACATTATAGGCAGGTCTGAAAAATCAATAGGTGGGTTTTTAGCAAGCCTGTAAAGAATCAGGGAATTTCATTTCAGTACGGCTTAAGAAACAGACAGACAGACTAATAAGCCACAAAATTACAAATAATTTTGCCAATCATTTAACAGACAAAACGAACTAACTAAAATCACCGGCAGCGCTTTATTACAGACAGTTTGTAAAGATTTAGGGAATTTTGTTTCAGTACGGCTTTAGAAACAGATAGAATAAATACGCCTTGGAAATCACTTAACAGACAAAACGAACTCACCAATCACCAGCTGCGCTTTACAGACAGTCTGAAAAATCAATACAGTGCATTCGTACCAATCTAGAACAAGCTGAACGGTATTATCTCCCTTCTAAAATGCCCAAGTGCTAAAGTATTAATTCCATCTTTACAATATCTTTTATCATCAAAATTACTAAGTCCACGTTTTATTATTGTATCTGTCTCGAGCTTATGATGATTCGTTCTAATAACATTTGTCTTAATAAAACAGACATTATTGTTTAGCACGGTTTTAAAATCATTAAAATTCATCATCTTTTTCACATGTCCGCGAGGGATACCTTTCGCTTTCTTTGTAAGTTTATTATCATCTAATATGACAGCATACATCTTGCTTCTTAATCCAACAAACTCTCTCACCGGCACAAACATAAACTCATCTTTGATTTTACCAATAACTTTTTTATTCGTATTATCATTAAATCCACTACTAGTCGGATAATCTGATAAATCAAATAAATTTTTATTGTTATAAATATCCTCATAGACATCCTCACATTTTATATTATAAACCAGTGAATCTGCATCAGTGAATAGCAACTCTGAATCTGGCCACTGCTTTTTAGTAAAATTATTTATAGTGAAAATCGTACATTAGCCACTTTGATATATCAAGTACAGCTGCACCAACATAAATCGGTTTATTTAACTTTAAATTTGTCTTTCGTCGTTGTATTGCAACAAGATTTTCATTAAATATTTTCATGCTGATAAAACATCATCGTTAACTAATTTATTTCTGCGACTTATATCATTTACGATTTCGATAGAAACTCTTTTCCTAATGTTTTCCATTGTCTTACCAAACACCGAGTTATTCATTAATTTGAAAAAGTTTTTCTCAAAGTCGGTCTTAGCCACAGCACGACGTTTGGTATTTAAGTCAATATAATTTGACATCCACCTCAACTGAATAAATTTTAGCACACGATGGACTTTTCTCAGAATTAGTCCAGCATCTACTGCTTGTTTTTAAATTTTTATAATGTATCACGTAATTTCTTTTATTTAGCAAATTTGGAACTAGCTTATTAACAATGGAATTTTTTGCTGTTGTCATGGCTCGGTGCTCGGGTGATAGTAAACTGTAATCTATCATCATCGACTCTGCACAAAATGGGTAGTCGTTGTGTAGATTATGTAACGAATTAGGGTAATCTAGATCGACTTCAACAAAGTATGAAATATCGGAAAAATTATCATTATTTTTTTTAGGTAAATCTTTTCCAGTTTCTTTAAGAAATTGATCTGGAGATATCCAATGAAATCCACCGCACGGCATTAGCTCTGACATGGCCCAGCCATAAAAATTCACACAGTCTAGATAAATAATATAACTTGACGGGAGATTTTTATCATAATTTTTTATATATTTATTATTAGCTACTGCGTATTTTTTTGTTATAACGCTAATTCCGCCTCTGATACCTTTTTCAATAAAATTAAACATATCGACGTCTGTCAGGAGATCTAATTCTATTTTGCTTGTTTTTAGTAGAGCGTCCCACAACAGTCCGGGAGCAGAATAATACCAGCAGGGATCTAAACCATAATTTTTATGACTAACTCGACGAAAACTTTCAAAAACATCTGCTAGTAATCAAACATCTGTTTTCAAATATATATCATGATAATCACCAAATGTTTTACAACTAAATTTATTCCAAATATTTTGTGCATATTTATATTTGTCGTCTGATACATCTTCATTTCTGAGCTGCGAGTAAAATTTGTCTTTGCTAAGCAGAGAAGTTTCATCAAATCTGCTCCAGTCGTCGAGATACTCATACGGAAAGATACCTTTTCTTGTCAGTAGATTAAATTTATCACCAAAGCAACTTTGTAGATTATTAAAAGTGCTACAACCTTTCACTAGCTCATCTAATGACGCTGCCATTAATTGCAGACTGTCAATAAAACGTAATTTTCCGAGAGTAACTGACATATACTTTTCAAAATTATTTGGAATACATTTTATCTTATTATTTAGTTTTAGTTTAGATTTAATTTCCTCATTACCAAAAGCTTCTACAATGATATGACTGTCATAGCCACGAAAGTTATGTAAGACGAGAGGAATAAACTTTGGTGCATGAAATTTTAAATTACAATTATTATGAGCCGCCCCTTTGGAATAAACTTTGGTGCATGAAATTTTAAATTACAATTATTATGAGCCGCCCCTCTGTATTGACCGGTCAGATGACAGTGATCACGAACTTTATCATGGACTCCGTTTGAGTCTAATAAAGATTTTTCCAAAATATGACAATCAACTGCTTCGTTAAATTCAAGTTGTTGTTTAGATGTTATTTTCATTGGAGCTGTTTTAAATAATTTGCTAGAAATTTTATTAACATCGTCTATCAGATTTTTAGTAACCTACCGCCGGACTTTCAGATTCACTATCTTTACATCTATATAACTTAATCGGAAATGAAAACTTATCGTCGACGCAACAAACTACTTTATAAGCTACTCCGCATGGAACATGTTGCTGTATTTTTCTTGTACTCGATTTATTAGGATTATTTTCTGTACCAGCCACTGGAACGAGTAGGCACTCGAAATCCGCATAAATAACGAAAGGTATATTTAGTTTATGATCATAATTTTTAAATTTTAAGACTTTTTCTTTTTCGCTTGGCATAGTTATTCTTTCAACGTTGATACAGTATTTAATATGTTCTTGTAGTTTCTCATTTTTAGAATAACTATGCAAACATTTATAACAGAAATATTTCTTTTTTCTATTTTTATCATACTGTCCGCCAACTAAACCGTTAAAGTTTTATATCCAAACGTAATGTCCTTTATAAAATAATAAATGTATTGTCTTTTGTGTAGCAGTCTCTGAAATATATCTTGGGTAAACATTTTCTCGCTCATCTAGTCCGAAAACATTTACTGAGATATTATTTTGTTTTTCAAACTTTGGTATCTGATTTTCTGCCACTGGAAAAGTTATTCCATTAAATCTAGTTCATCTTTATATGGCAAATACTTTTCAATTCTGTCACTATGGTCACTCTGTGGATGTCTCTCAGACAAAATTGACCAACGAAAACATTCGTTATCGTTATTTTTGACATTTATACAGCATTTTTTGTTTTTAATTTTTTGGGGAAGATCAACGTACCCAACGCTATTAGCGCCGCTACCTCGAAGTATGTTATATTTTGCTGCATGAATTAAAACTTCCTTTATCATTTCAAATTTCCAGCCTGACCCAGATGAAGTAAATTCCTCCAATGTTTTATTTATTTCTTGGTGTATTTCATCGGCGACTGTAGCAATATTTGTTCCGGTTAATATTTTTCGTGATTTAGCTGTTAGATATGGTTATGAAAGTTCTTTATCAAAACTTGTATTTTCAAAAATTATGTCAAGTATATCTTTTTCGATTGCGTGTAATTTTGATAAAATCGTATGATACTGTACCATTAGTTTGATACTTTTATGAGTTGCAAGTTCTTTAGATACAACAGGCTGTAAAAGATGATATAAATTTGTAGAGTTAAAATTTGCTAAAACATTTTGATCATCAAATTTGTAACTGTTGTCGTATCCTGAGAATGCACTAGCAATTTTT
The DNA here is from genome assembly GCA_016617855.1 of Megalonaias nervosa. Taxonomy (NCBI): domain Eukaryota; kingdom Metazoa; phylum Mollusca; class Bivalvia; order Unionida; family Unionidae; genus Megalonaias; species Megalonaias nervosa. The sequence goes on from JAECUM010002186.1 coordinate 80,573, forward strand.
TTCTGTTTTGATAATGCTCCTTTTAGCAATATCGCGCAATTTTTACATTATATATAGTATTTTTATATTTAATTGATTTTTTTATACTTATTTTTCAATTAGAGATATAAAATCCCTATAGTATAATGACAGAAATTTCGAGATATATCAGAATGACAGCAACCGAGCAAGAAACTTATCATATTCACCCAAAGTACAACTTATATGCTGCAAATGCACTTGGTGCAGTTATTAACATAAAATCTAAGATATCTGTAGGAAAACCAACACCAGCTGGTATGATAATTAGTGTAAAAGGTGATGATACAGATATCACCAAAATGTTCAGAAAAGATTTTATCTATACTTTGTTCTGTGATGATATCCCAGCTGGACAAAGAGTCTATAGAGTAAATAATTCGAGTACTGATGATAATATCGAAAATTTAGCGTTACAAGATGAATATCAGCCTCATCCTGTGTTTGATTTATATGAGGCATCTGACAGAGGAATTATACGAAACAAAAAAACTAGAAAAGTATTAGGAAGTTTGCAAAATACTGGCTATTTAGGTTTACGAGTTAGGGGAACAAAAGTAGATTTTGTTAATTATTATAATCACCGTTTTGTGTTTGAAACTTTTGATAGCACAATTCCAAATAATTTAGTTATTGATCATATTAACAGCATTAAATCTGACAATCGCATTGAAAGTTTAGATTTAGTAACATATCAAGAAAATAGTAGAAGAGGAAATACTGGTGGTATTAGATTTGCTAGACCAGTTATTTCAGTAAATCTTGAAACTGATGAAGAAATAAAATTTAAATCAATAACAGCTGCTGCAAAACACTTTAAAATTAATAAAGCTAGAATAAAAGATGTTGCGGATGGGGCAAGAAAATCAACAACGTCAGTGTCAACCTTCGACAGATTTAGTTTCAGATATGATGATCAATTATAATTCGTAATTCTGTCCTAGTAAGACAGCTGTGGGCAAACATCAAAATATCATCTTTATCAAATTTTAATGTTATAAATGAACTTTCATTAAGTTTATTTTTTTCTGCCGTCGTTAAAAGTATTCTGTCATTTTCGCCCTGCATTATTTTCACATTAACTAAACATGCACTATAGCCAGACAAACATTTTCGAACTGCCTCAGCTAATTCTCTGTAATTTAATATATTAACTTTTTGATGATATTTAACCTTAGAAGAAATTCCAGTGGGAATTTCAGTAGATTTCGTTTCGCTGGCCATTATTATTAGAAATTGGATAATATGAACTTGATTAAGCGACTTGCTGATATATATTCGGAAGATACAATCGCAGGAGATTTCATCGCCAGCGACAAAGTCGCCAACGATAAATTTTCTAGCTATAGCGAAGACGATATTTTGTACAACAACGAGTCCGACGATGAAGTAGTTGCTGTCGCTGACAGAAAACATTACAGCAGGCCGACAACTGGACGATATAATGTTAAGTACCATATTGCAAAAAAAAATAATAAAATTTAATTTTACTGTTGCCGAACAACAAATATTTTGGAAGCTTATCAAACCTTTTTTAAATCTGAAAATAACTGGCTATCAAAGAAATATAAAATATGATTTTATTTTTATTAAAATATTTAATTTAATGCCAGTTGATAATACAAGAAAATTATATAAAATTTCGTTATGTAAAACTATCAAATGTAAATCTGTACTTATGAAATACGAACAAATTTATAATAATATTATTGGAAAATTCTAATTTTGTATCACCATAAAATTACAAGTAATTTTGTATAGACAGACTTGGCACCCAGCTATTAAATTTATCTCTATACCCGCGCCACTTAACTAAACTTTTGTTGCCACGCTCTCGGATAACTTTTTCAATAACAAATACGTCTTGGGAAGTTTTCTGAAGTTCCTGCTCGTGAAAGCTACCGCTTATAGGCTCATTTAATAAATCTTTTAGCGCGTATGTTACCGGGATTGTTAAAAGTACTTTATCAACAACAAATACTTCTTCGCTCCAGTTTGGAGTAAATCCCTTTTCAAATGTTTTTTTCGTCAGAGAAATTCTAACTCGATCACCAACTTTAAATTTATGTCTTCGATACATGTTTTCGTTTGCTAATGTCGGATTTTTAATTGCGTCATTTGGCGACATTTTAATGGTTCGGTGTTTCGTGTTATTGTATTCGTCAACAATGTTCTGTAAATTATCAATATATTTACTCGTATTTTTAACTGTCAAATACTTATGAATTTTTTCGTTTAGTGTACGATTAAATCGCTCGACGACAACGCTTTTACCATCACTTCCTGTAACATACTTTTTGATATTATTTTGAAGCAAAAACTGCTAGAACTTTTTATTAAAAAATTCTGCTCCGTGATCAGTCCAGATTCTATTTGGTTTTCTTTCTGTTTGTTACTATTAACTTTAGCTCATCAGTTATCGACGTTCCAGTCTTATCTGAAACTGGCAAACTAAAAGCATATTTACTAAAAACGTCTATGACATTAAAAAGATATCTCTTATTATTGTTAAATTCAGCTAGATTTGACACATCAACTAAGTCTATCGCCCAGATGTCATCAACGGCATTTGCGACAACTTTACGTCGCGGAAACTTTTTTTTTAGGTCTATGTAGCTCTAACGCAAGCGTCTTCGCCGCAGCAGGCGATTTTATCACCGCAAGATCATCATTACCAAGTCCAGACTTTCCAAGTCCAAGTTTATATTTTGCTCCAATAAAACCCTGCACCAACTTTCTGTCAATACGTTCTCGCATACTTGCCGGTTTCATATCACGAAGTTCGTCTAACATTACTTTATCGCAGCTGTGTTTATTTTGTTCGTTGTCTGGAAGTTCAATGTCTCTGTAGCAGATATCATGGCGCATAGCTATTGCATCAACTTGATTGTAAGGCTCTTATCCTGGTAATGGATTATCGTTTTCATCTAGTTGTTTATCTAGCGTATTATAAGGTCCAGTATATTTATGGCCTGGCAAGGTCCAACCGCCTTTTGGTTTCGGTAATTTGCCAATTACTTTATGTATATCTGTACCAAAACCAATTATTTCTCTGTTGTTGCATTGTTGGCAATATGAGACAATTTTATTTTGCTCGAGACATAAATCTCTATCGGAGTCGCACTTGCATATCATTCTATTTATTTTCAGATTTATAACAATAATTGGCAAAATTGCAAACTTAGAAAATTATTTATAATTTTCCCAATTTTGTTCAATCGTCTACTAAAATAACCTTGTCAACACAACCAGCTCAGGACAATTTCTTTAAAAACATACTTTTTCTTTTTCCACAAATTGCGCAAATACTTTTTAGCATCATCCTGTTGTTCTTTGTTTTCTCTGTTGTTTCATTGATATTTTCTGTTTTAGCTTTACATTTGAGACAATACGTTGACATTATATATTTGTAATTTAGATAAAATTAATTGTAAGCTTTAGGTAGCTTTACAGAAATTAATTGCAAGCTTTTAGGTAGCTTTACAAAAATTGGCAAAATTATTTATAATTTTGTGCAATTTCATCATTGGCGTGAGAAGGATGATTGTCAAATTGTAAAATAAAATTTAAAAAATCTGAGTCAGAGTTCTTCAAACTCGCGGACATCTGTTTTATAAACATCACGCAATAATATCCACAAGCAGAAGTTCCAATAGGTTGAAGTTGATTAGACGAATAATTAATTACTTTATATTTTTGAGATATATATTTTTTAATTACATCACTTGGTGGAAGTCCAAATGAGTCAAAGTAATTATTACCGTAGACTGCTACCCAATGTGTGCCAGATCCGTCGTTGAAATCTTGTATATTTATCACACACGAACCTACGGCTGACGGCAATGGAATTGCCGCAAGTTCATCTTTGGAATAAACTCCGTGGAAATTTTTTACTTGTTTTAGCTTATCAAGTATATCAAAATTACTTAACGGGGTCGCGTACCCGTTAATGTTAGTCCTCGTCCTATTCCCAGCAGATTTGGCAGTAGACTTCCCGCTAGTCCCGCTAAAAGTGGAGCTATTGGAATAAATCCTCCTTTGGTTGTTCTTCGACGTGGCGGTGTCTTTTTTTCGTTGTTGTTTTTCTTTTTGCTGTTTTTCGTTTAGGCATTTTATATTTATCAGTCACATAAAATTAAACTTGCAAAATTGGCAATTTTGTTACTTAAACTAAAAAGTTAAACTAAAAAGTTAAACAAAAATTTTTTTATACCACTGCCAACAATACCACTGCCCTCAACTGCTTTTTTCGTTGCGCCGGATACTGCTCCAGACGCTGCTGCTAGTCCTAATGTGCCTAACACGGGCAAAAGTTTTGGTATTAACGTTCTGGCCATTACCGATAATGCCGGACCGAAAAAGCCGCCATGTTTTGCCATTGCTGTTACTTGTGTGGCACTTAAATTTAAAAAAATGGTTTGCCTACAAAATCTCTAGAGATTTTGCTGCGGTTATACTTATTTACTTGTTGTTTGGTTAACATTAATTTTGTTAAAGTACCCCCAGCACCTGCTGGTGCACCTGCGTTAGGGTTGATTTTTAATGATACCTGCCTCTGTTTTGCAACAGCAGCTGATAATTTTTTAACTTGACCATCAGTCACATATATTTCTTTTACAATATATTTTGTCATCTTATATACAGATTACAGATTAAACTTTCACCGACATTTTACCTCCGACATAGTCGACTGTAACTACTCTATCGCTGATCACTAACGCGTACACGTACAACTGTGCCACCGGAACTGCTCCGAGCGTCCACGTAATTTCAGTATCAGCAGTTGAAAATACATCTCTTTCATTTTGTTTACTAACATCAAAATGAAATATCGGATAAAGTGTACGAAATTCCTCTACTGATATCTGAGATCCGTCTCCAACGTCCTGATATTTTTGCATCGCGTCCATAAAATACATGTAAGGTCGAGTAATATTTTTATTAGCGTCATCTGTAAAATTGCATTCTATCGCTTGCTCCGGATATTGCTTTGAATTTATTCTAGCACATATACGTCTAACATCAGCATTATCAAATATTGCATTATTTTGTTGTTGGTTACCATGTCGCGCTTGTTGTTGAAATACAACAAATAATTGCCTCGGCAGTTGTTCACTTGATGTTGTTGTAACTCGCCATGTGTAGTCGGTGGTATTTTGAACTGCTGTTTGATATATTTTATGTTGCTGAAAATGAATTTCGTTTGTGCGTTTTTGAAGTACATCATCTAATTCGAGCAATTTTGAAACTGTAGGTGTTATTCGGGGTATCCACAGCGCAAGTTTATTTATGATAAATTGTACGTCAGCTCCGCCTGACCTAAACAGGCAGTCGTTTTGTTCCGCTCGATCTAAAAAAGTGTATGTTTAACTCCACGAAATACTTTGTTATAGTCGCGACAAAAGCCGAAAATCATACTTAACGGCAGCATCTTTGTAATTTGACGTGATCCTTCTGAAAGTTCCTTTTTCCTAGCAAAACCTTCATTATAACGTACATTTCTTACGCTAATTGTCGCGTTAACTAAATCTGACATTGCAACGCCGTCTGCAGCTGCTTCTGGTGGTGTTATACCAAGATTATTACAAGCAGCAGTAAGCGAGACTCTTACAGCGTTTTCATCAGCGGCTGCAGCTGGTGCGGCTATACCTAGCGCGGCTGCATTAACAATAAGAAAAGTTCTTAAACTTGGAAAATCTGCAGCGGCATTAGCTCCGTGTACTAAAACACCTTTCGAGAAAAGTTCGGTCGATTCAGCTAAACCACGTCCAGTATCTTTAAACCACATCATATTAGTTGCAGTCGATCTGGAGTAATCGTCGGAAAACGAAATAATATTTAAGATTGTACTTGCAACTTGCAGGTGACTTGAAATATCTTCGACAGTTTGATTTGCCAGCTGATATCTGGCACTTTTAAATAAACACCAGCCATTATTTACAAGAGCTACTTCTGTTCCGGCTTCAATTGCAACAGGTGGATTAGCTATTGCCATAATCTGGCCGCGAACTTCCAACATTGCCTTGTGAGGTAATAAAAATACATCTTCGTCTCGGGTATTAAATGTTCTGACACCAGCTTTATTTGGCTCATTAGAATTTTCGTCGAGATACTCAATATATTCAAATTCTGTTACGGTGTTGTCCTTGTCATAAATTTCTGTTAAATCGAGATAATTTTTGACAGACATTTTTTATTTATTAGATTACATAATTTTATTACGGCGCTGTTGCTTTAGATATTAACTTTTGTATAATTTGCTCGCCCTTTGGTGATAAAAGTTTTTTTGTTCTTGCTATCATAGCACGTTTAGTTTCTTTTGTTGGAGCGATTTCTGATATAACTTGTTTGATTGTTGGTGGTTTCTGAGCAATTTTATCAGTTATTTTTTGTCCCACCGCAGTTCCCGCTGCAGATGCGGCTCCAGCTGCAAAAGCTTTTGACGCGTCTAGTGCAATTGGTGCAACTTTATGCGCTATTCCCAGAACATGTTCTATAATTTTAGCAAATATATTTCCCAAAAATCCTCCTACTATTTTTCTGCGATAATGTTTTTTTGTTTCATTATATCTGAGGTTGTATAATTTTATTACCATATCTTGTGCATTGCTAAAATATGTTTACTATGTCAATCACGAAGTCGCAATAACTTTGTTATTGTACGCGTAGGTGTAAATAGTAAGTAACAACCTCGTTATTCAAATCCAGCTGTCGTCCAGATTGATCTGTCAACTGCATATTTATACTTGTTATTTGATTTTCAATATTTAATGGATAATAAACAACTTGCCGCGGACTAATTTGCGTGGAACATCTGGCGAAAAACTAAATATCGTTTGTCCTTTACTGCCCTGAGCTGAGTAAGATCCAGATGCAATGGAGCAATTTATCAGTATTGTATTTACGTCAGTTATATTTACCGGAAAATCACCGTCATATGTTTCAGTTCGTCCTGGTTCAGAGCTATAACTTTTACGAGCAAATCCAATCAGCGACGCTATGCTCTTTGGTTTTGAAAAATCTACTTTAAAACCATTTTTTAATGTTATTCTGGCGCGTAAAGTATTATAATTTGGTGTTAGTTCAAAATTGTCAGCGTCGCTTTTATCCCAAGATGTTATTCTTTCGCGTATTGTTTTATTTAAATCGGTTATGTTGTAAGTTCCTTGCGGAATATCAATTACAACCCAACCACGGTATCCGTTGGAGGGAGTATAAAAGCAAATTCATTATTGACACCAGTTTTCACGTTAGCCATGGAATGCCAACACGTACATGAAATTAGTCCAATTTCATACTGCTTTTCAGTATCAAGTTGTATTGGCGGAATATAATTTACTGAAAAATTTGCGCAATCTTTCGCTTTAGCTGTACTAGAGTCTAGTAATAATGTTGTTGACATTGATATATATATAACATTTTACAAAATTAAATCGCCTTGATTTATATCAAATCAAGGTGTAAAGTTTCGTATTCATCAGATGTTAATAAATTTTCCGATCTTAAATGATCAAGTATATCAATAATTTCATTATCAATTTCAGCACCAACATTTCTAGCTTCCTTTGATGATATCAACAGCATTAATCTGCCTATCATTTCAGCAGTTGATGTATATATTTTTACACCCGTTCCAGTTATTTTACTTTCAGTTTCCCCTGGCGATGTAACTAGTGGTTTTTCAAGTGATATTTTTAAAGCTTTTTCTTCCGTTATTCTCTTACCCTCAGCCAACACTTGTTTTTTATATTCTATTCTTTCCTTATCATAAATTTTTGCTTCAGTATCTATAGTACTAAGGTGATTACCGCTACGTTGTATGCCATTTTTTATATTAATAATAACTTTCTTATAAAGGTCAGCAATAATTGCGTGTCGATGTAATCTAATATTTTGCTTATAGTTTTCATTATTTGCTGTTATATTTTTAATATTATTTTTATCTTCACCTTTATTTATTATTTTTTTAGTTTTTCTAATTTTTCATCGGCCTTAAATTCATCTTTTGTAATATGATGTAATCTAACATTTTTGTATCCATAATCTTTATTAAAATCATTATATTCGGAATTTTTTATTTTATCAAATATATTTCTTCTATCAAGTTCAAATTCTTTTCTAAAAGCTTCTCCTTCAACTTTTTTTTTCTATATCTTCTAACTTTCTTCTAATCGGCCCAACTATTAAACTTGCTAATTTTCGTTCAAGTTCAAGTGGATTATTGATCAGACTATCTATTTCAGCTTGTCTAGCAACAGGATCAGCAATATGTGCTGAAAGTTCTTCAGCTAATCTTTTTTTTTTCCTCGGCAGATCTATCAATAATTTTTGCGGTAGATGCTTCTTGTATTTCTTTAACAATTCCAACAAAACCTTTTTCCTGTAGTTTCTTAAGTTCTTCTGGAGACATTGTTTGCACTTCAGGTTGTTTTCCAAGTAGGGCCTCAGTAACGGGTTTGAAAATCGCGGCTGTTTTTTCTTCTGCAGACACTTGGCCACTTCGTGCTTGTTGAATCATCTTTCTAAATTCTTCTTTAGATTTAAGAAGTTTTTTCAGATTTTCTATATGTTTTCTGTATTTTGCTTGTCTTTCCATAATTATTATATATAAATTTTATATAAAACAAAATTGGGAAAATTATAAATAATTTTGAATACAACAACGAAATATTTTAGTTGGATTATGTGTTAGTTTATCAAACAAGAAAAAGTTATATTTATCCGCTGTCGCTTTATGATAAAGTTCGATAAATTTATCTTTTGTCACATCACCACATTGCTCGTTTGCAATATTTCTAACGTCAACATTGCCCAGTCCCGGAAATAATATAAAACAACCAGTATTTCGCCGAATAAATCTGTCGACGTTGTAAAAACCTTGGGCTAAATAAACAGAATTACATTTCTTATTACGTGATAGTGAAAAATATGATCTTATTTTATTCATCACTATATTATTTAGCGGAATATCGTCAAAAACTACTATCTTATGCTCGGACGAATCAAGTTGATTAACTGGAACAAGATCTTCTGGTTGTCTGATAATAAAAAAATCTTCACCAGCATCAAGATCATCGCGAAGTTTGTCATTATATTCGCTTAGTAGCTCGTACTTATCTTGCTGTGGACTAATTGTATAAATATAAACTCGATCGTAATTAAAATTATCGCTCAGTAGTAAATTCATAAGCAAATTTGTTTTTCCTGATCCAGTTCGCCCAACAATAAGATAATGGCAATCTGGAAGTTCATTGTTATGTTTATGTTTCACCAACCGCTCTGTATCAAAATTTAATATCGGTGACGACGTTGTCGTTAATTTTGCCATTGTTTGTTATACATTTTATGTTATACTAAATAAATAATTAGCCATTATACAAAATTTGGAACAACATTAGGAGATTCATCGGCAACAATAACAAACGTCAACATTGATTTATCGGGCTATCTAAAAAAATCTGGTGATACAATGACAGGAAATCTGTCTATGTCAAATCAGCGAGTAATAGATTTAGAAACAGATTATCCGCCAATAAATGTTGTTGATACACAAGCTGTTAGTTATAAACAACTAAAATCCGTCGACGGCAATAAACTAGATAAATCCGGTGGAACTTTAAGCGGCAACTTAGATATGTCAAAGAAAAAAATTAAAAATTTAGAGACTGGATATCCACCGGCAAACTTAAATCAAACTCAAGCGGTGAGTTATACACAACTAAAATCTGTTGACGATAATAAGTTGTCACTGACAGGCGGAACTTTAAGCGGCAACTTAAATATGTCAGGGAAAAAAATAATATATTTAGAGACTGGATATCCACCAGCAAACTTAAATTATACACAAGCGGTAAGTTATTCGCAGTTGAGGTATGTGGATGATAACAAACTTGATAAAATCGGCGGAACGGTTATAGGTAATATTAACATGTCGAGTAAAACAATTATTGGGTTAGAAATTGTATATCCGCCAGAAAACTTAAATCAAACACAAGCTGTAAGTTATGCACAACTAAAATCTGTTGACGATAATAAACTGAACAAAGCCGGCGACACAATGACAGGTAATATTAACATGTTGAGTAAAAAAATTATAAATTTAGAGACTGCATATCCGCCAGAAAACTTAAATCAAACACAAGCTGTAAGTTATGCACAACTAAAATCTGTTGACGATGATAAACTTAACAAAACCGGCGACACAATGACAGATAACCTTGCAATGAGCTTAATTAAAAAATAACTGGACTACCAACAACCTCACCACAAGACGATGCTGATGCTATTAGTTATGCTCAGTTAAAGGAAGAACTTACCCCATATTTTAAGAAATCCGGTGGACCAATGTCAGGTAATATAAACATGAGAGACAAAAAAATAATGACGACTTACGTTCCAGTTAACCCTAACGATCTGACAAATAAAGCGAACGTTGACAGTCTGTCTAGTGGTATAAAGCGAACTAAAAATAATGTTGGATATATTCCAACACTTTATAAAGCAACTGACAACCGAGCCGGGTTTGAGGTAAGCGCATCAGTATATTATCCTGAAAATTATCCTTATTACGCTTTCTCTGATGGACATGAGTGGACGACCAACGGAGAAGTTGAACATTTTTGGATTAAAATTAAATGTCCTACTGAAGTTGCTATTTGGTAATTTCATTTGCGCGGCAGATTAAACTCTAGTGTTGGGAGAATTTATAATTGGCAATTGGAAGGATCAAAAAATGATATCGACTGGACAACATTATATAGTGCAGTAAATATGTATATTTCAACAGCACAATATTTTACAATTCCAGTAGAAAATATTGTTAACAAGTACTTATATTTTCGAGTTAATATTTTTGCTGCTGAACATCCATTTCAGGGACTAACAGCATTTCAAATATATACACTTGATGATCAGGTATGATCATTGTGATCAAATTTAATCTAATGCTATAAAATAATGACAAAACCACCAATTATAACTGTTGCGAGGGAATTTTATGATAATATTCTTAACTATAGAATTTTATTTTAAGTGAATCACTAGCGGTACGTGCGATAAATAACAGAAAAAGTTTTTCAATTACAATGATAAACTCTCTATTGTTAGAGGAAGAAAAAAAATTTGTTCGTGTTATGCATATGCGAGGACCACAACTAAAAGAAGCAATAAAAAATTTTGAAGTTATAAGTAGATATTGTCATCCTGACGATTGTCTGGAAGAACAAAAACAAGTTGAAATCCTGCTAAAAAAAATATTGCTCTAGCTTGATTTTGGAAATTTAGATTTGATAATAAAATCGGACTTAATAAAAGCACGAGCTTATGGTAAAAGAGATGATATAAAAAAATCTGTAGAAGATAGTCATGATGGCCTATGCAAATTTATGGAAACTAAAGTAATAAGAATAAAAAGAAACAAGAAGTTATACAATAGTTTTTCAAAACGAGAAATTTTTAGGTATCTCGGTATGTACTACAACGATAAAGAAACTCTAATTAAAATCGTTACTATGGAACTAGACACTGAATTAATTATTAAAGCGTACGAAAACGCAATTTTGCCAATGATACGTAAAAAAAGACCCAGAATTTGATCCGGTTATTGTTGACAGATCTATAAAGATAATCAAAACTTTTTGACGATGAAATTAGTGATCTTAATTATATTGAGCAAGAAAAGTTTTTTGATAAAGTCAGAGAAACAGATTTGGAATTTAAAATTAATTCTTATTACGATATAGATGATGCGGATGATCTTCCATTTCCATCAATCCAGCGCTCTGGGCAATTGTCATTACGAAATTATTACAATGAAGTTGAAAAAATACTCACAGAACAATATAGAGCATTATTTTTTAAAAAAGCTTTTGCTATTGGTCTGCCAACAAACGAACCAAAATTACTTAAAAAATTAATGTTAGCAAATTTCGTTGTCGCATATGCAATTATCAGACAACATCTTGTTTTAAAAAATTACACGTTAGATCAAGTAAGCTTGGTATTAGGGTATATTGATAAAACAGAAAGCGATTACAGTAATTTGGTGAATGAAACAGATTTGTACGAAGATGAAGTAGGAAATACTTTTGACTCATACGCTTGGTTAAAGAAAAATGAGGTACTAACAGATGAACGATATAAGGATACTTCGTCAGATGTTTATAACAAATACAGAATTTTTATAGCTGATCCGAATAATAATAAGTTCCGCGAGTTTCTTGATTCGATTGCTGGTACTAGAACTTTTGTCTTTGTATAAAATATTGTATAATGAAAAAACATATAATCGATTTCAACCATATTTCAGAAGAAATTCCAAAACAAGATGTTGACGCACTAGTACAATATTGCAAATTTTATCACAAAAACCTCTGGTGTGTAAAAGAATGTTATAAATACTACCGTAGAATACTTTGAGTAATATCATATTTGCCATTGTTAATGACCAACTCTGGTATAATCTCAAGTGGAGCATTATTAAATCCGTTTTTGTTAATAATATCTGGTGTCGGTGTCTCTCTTTCAACATTTGTGAAAAAAATTGAACCTAAACTTGAAACAAAAAAAAATTCTTGTAAAACAGCAAGTATCACTTACAAAAAATTACTTGATCAAATACGATCTTATTTGCGAGGTGTAAAATATGATATGGACGATTTAATACGTGAGTTTCGTATTATTGACAGTATGTTAACGGATATCCTACCAATGAGAGGCAGCAGGTACGAAAAAGATTATCATAAAATATGGTTACAACAGTAGATGTTTATTTGACAATTTGAACTATTTATACATTCATTCTGGTAAACCTTTTCTTCTTTAATCCATCCCCTTCTTCTTCTCAACCTCCACCCAACCCCACGCTTCCATTCGCAAACCATATATAATGTGGATTTCTGGACACAGATTACAATTATTTTTCCATTATAGTATCAACATTTGTTTCGCAGTACTGAATTTTCCACTATGTTCAAATACTAATAAATCATATGTTAATCTCGAATACATTCAAAGATTCACTCACGGTGAAGTTCCTGTCATAGGTCATACCTGTAATTTGTTTAGACTTTACGGTCAACAAAGTAAGGTGCACTGGGTCACATATTTCACTTCCGGATCAGCATCATTGCCTCATAATTCACTGTGCAATGTCGTCAAATTAGACACAAACATCTACACCATTATGCTTATATTTCAAAGAATAAACAATTAACTATAAATCGATACCAAGAATCCTAAATCTAACTATTGTATCACTACCAAAATGAGAGACGAAAAAAATACTGTACAAATAGATATATGCAAGGTTACGGATCCGGAAGTAATAATTGTGACCAATCGTTCTATGTCGTTCGCGTGCGAATCATATGAAGGCTTATTTCTGATTCTCAAACAGAAGATCTCCCATCGGCGAGATGCTATTGATGTTATCTGGAGTTTTGCTGTCTTGATGCTGTTAATTCCAACATTCCCGCCCTCTGGTCACATTAGGCGAAACATTTCCAACTCTGCACGATGATCTCAGATGTATACTGATGGTATAATCGATTCGTGGAGCTGCTTACATAAGGTGTCTGATAGTATACTCTGCTCGTGGAGCTGCTTACATTAGGTATGTCACTGAAGTAAATCAAACGGAATGAGTGTTTATCTTCAGTATACAGAAGTATTGACTGTCAGTGAAAATTGCTTTGATTCTGGTTGTACAGACATTTGTCTCGAGAAAGAAAGAACGAACAAATGGGCAAAAAAAGGAAACGAAGAGAACAATAACAGTAAATAATTTCTTATGCATAAGCATCGTGTGTCAATGATAAGTGTAGACGATGTAATTAATCCCTAACGAACGTAGAAAACTGCAAAGGTTTCGCTCTATGGAAAAATGTATTGGGAGTGTGCCAGACGTTTGCTATTGCAACTTTCGTGTCTTTAAAAAAAATGAAACAACACACGCATTCAAAAATTATCGGAGTTGTATATTTCTTCTTTTTTAAACAACGACTGGATTTATGCTTTCCTTTCTTTCTTTCTTTCCCTGTTTTCTTTAAGGTGTAGATACTAGACTAGGGTGTTTAGGAAAATTACTGGGAAATACAGTTGAGGTATATTGTATTTGAAATTGGTACATACTTTTATTAAATACGAATAGAGTAACCAGAGGAATTAGCATAGTTTATAGACGTGTGTGGGGTGTGGGTGTGCAAATTGAGTTTATCTTGTCGGTATAACCCTTGTCTATATCCCCATGCTTAATTCCGTTTCTCTTATATATATATATATATATATATATATATATATATATATATATATATATATATATATATATATATATATATATATAAATGCAATAAACTGACGACGAACAGTACAAAAGTAGTATCTAACTAGCCTGAGCGCTTTCGACTCTTAATGAGTGTTATATCACTGAAAGTGTGGCCAGGGGAGGAGAAGTGTTCTGCGACCGAGCTTCTGTACAGCTTCTTTGTCATCCAATCACATCTATGAAGGTTGATCCTTTTGTGTAGCTTTTCAGTTTCTCCGACATACTGAAGGCTACAGATCTTACATGTGATGAGATAAATTACATTCTCTGTTTTGCACGTTTGTTTGGACCATGTATGTTTAGTTTTTCTCTAGTCACTGTCGCAGAACAATTCTCCTCCCCTGGCCACACTTTCAGTGATATAACACTTATCGCAATTGCTAACAACCCCAACTGGAGTTCCGAAACCAGGAAGGAAAAGGAATCTTACTGGATACGCAGCCTTAGAACATTGAAACCAAGCGGTTTAAACCAAGAAGACTAGAAAAAGACAGCCATGCACAAGTAGAATTATCCTTTGCAGCCGACACATTTTCTTCTCAAAACTTTTCTAAATTTTCTTAGTAGCCTTCAATTACTACTATAAGAATAAAATATCCGGGATATAATTTACGTTACATAAATGTACGCAAAGTAATAGATGTCGCTATGGTTCATCGATTTCTAGGTGAATACAAATATTTTCCGGTATCCGCAACAAGTTGATATAGGCTGGTTGAGACATAATATATTTAAAGGTTTAATTCATGTAGAAACAGCCATGTAGAGTTTTGCAAACACAACGGTTTTTGTGTTTTATTTGTTTGTTTTGTCTATGTTTTGTATATGCCTTTGAAAAAGACTCATTAAGAGTCGAAAGCGCTCAGGCTAGTTAGATACTAGTTTTGCACTGTTCGTCATCAGTTTATTGCATTTATCTCAATCAATCCCTGACACACGTGATCCCTTGCTGGATCCAGTGCGCTTGAAAGGGCTGTTATTCGCCATATGATTTGTATTCTTTATATATATATATATATATATATATATATATATATATATATATATATATATATATCCCTCACATTCCTTGCATAGTCTTTAAAAACAGAAATGTTACAGCTTTTGGAGCTTTTCATCATCCTTTACGTAGTTATTTTCTTTATTCTTTTATCTTCCTTCCTTTTCGAACCATGTCTCATGAGGCCTTTCCTATTAGAACCCATTAACTGCATTTCCTTTAACTCCGTGCAACAGAAGTGTGTGTGTGTGTGTGTGTGTGTGTGTGTGGAGAGAGAGAGAGAGAGAGAATATATGTATAGTATGTACGCTGTATCAATGATATACCACGAGATGTATGCATATCTCATTAACAGCAAACGAGGCTTGCGAGTTTCCTTTTAATGAAAAATTTATACAACAAGTGGTATATCATTGATACAGCGTACATACTATTCATATATTTTATTTATATTACATACAAATACATGTATTTGCCCTTTGAGCGGAGTTAAAATTGACTACATCCAACTGTGTAGTGAATGAACTCCTCACATCCCTCCCGAGTGTGTCCGCTGCAAAACGTAGTTCTGTGCCTTTTGTGGCTATTAGCAATCACCTTTACATATTGATAAGTTGATTGTTTCTTGTTTGAGTTTTTATTTTAATTCACATTGATTAAATCAATATAAGAGGCACTTATGATTTAAACATGAAAGATGGTTTAATGAAGAATGTAGGGCACTACAAATACTGAACGCACAGCCATTCACATACAGGCTCATGGAAAAAAGTGTAGCATAGAAGCTAAGCGAAATGACGAACCAACAAGAGGTAATTAAAATAATTAATATATTTATAGTTGATCTAAGTCATTATTCTACTTTAATTAACATTATTACCAACCATAAAATCTCAATCTCTCTCTCTCTCTCTCTCTCTCTCTCTCTTCCTTTGGTCGGTTTGACTTAACTTTTACCATCATTCATAGGTCCAGAGACATCGTAGTATGACACAAGCGAAAATCCTTTACGCTCGTCTTTTCACAGATTTTCGCCCGTATCTTGTTACGATGGTTCAGAGAGAGAGAGAGGGGGGGGGCGGTCTTTGGATATTTTCGTATTTAATTAATAATAATCGATTTTTAGAACATTATAATAGGTTTAAGGAAGAAGAAGAAGAACAAAGTACTAAATGCATTACAGTATGTGTATTTTGTAACCAAGAAATTTACCGTATATTTTCGACAGGCTATTATTGCATCTTTGTATCATTTATTATATAAAAACTGTAGATTAATCCCAAGGAAAGTGTACACATACCGTTACAACGAATCATATTCTTGTAGGTTACAAGAGAGAGAGAGAGAGAGAGAGAACACGTATTAATCCGCGCTCCAAAGTATTGTAACCTTCAGACCTATCTGTAGCATCCCTTTTCTGGACGTACATAGGTAGTCTGTCAGGGAGAGTGCAACAAATTATCTTTCCTAAAAGGATTTCACTATTTAAGTTTACACTGAAAGACGAAGCCTACGTTCTCAAGTTTTGGATAAAACTTGCGTCTTTCATTCCTCCCAGTTGAAAAGTATTTGGCAATAGCAAATGATTTATGAGCAATAATTTGAAAGTGAGTAAAGGAAACATGATAACCTAGATTGATTTTAGAATACAAGTGCTTGTGTTTTGCTTATTGTTGGTCACATACGTCTATGAAGTGTTGTATAAACACATTAAGTGGCCTCATAGGTGGCAACATTGTCTTAAGAGCCTAACTTCAAAACGAACTTCAACTTCTACTGTTATTAAAGTCTTAAAATACATTATAACCTTCTCACCAGTCACACTGTTCTTTTGTTACATAGGTATTCATAAATACATTATGACCTCACCAGTCACACAGTGTTCTTTTGTTACACAGGTATTCATAAATACATTATGACCTTCTCACCAGTCACACAGTGTTCTTTTGTTACACAGGTATTCATAAATACATTATAACCTTCTCACCAGTCACACAGTGTTCTTTTGTTACACAGGTATTCATAAATGCATTATAACCTTCTCACCAGTCACACAGTGTTCTTTTGTTACATAGGTATTCATAAATGAAAACTAAACTGCTTAATAATCCTTTGGCAAAATTATTATTTATTTCAGGAAACGTTATCTATAACCACTATAAAAATATCCGAATGCAAAAATTTGATTCCAACATCGACTTCTTTTCTAGTAATGTAACATGAAATCTAAATTGTTTGGTAGGCAACAGAAAACGCCATCAAGGCAGGTTTCTGAGTGCAATGGACAGTTCGACATATAGCATTATGGACTGACCCATGAACTTAATGGCTCGAAAAATATGTCAGCTATTGTTCATCAATTACAGAAAAAGATAGTTCTGATGTAGTAGACATGAACCCAAGATTTAAAAAGTTTATTTACGGCATTCATTCGCAGGCGTTTGTGAGTGCACGATTGAGACTACACAAGCTTTTGATTTTTTTCAGCCTCACATGAAAAAGCAAATGATCATTTTGCATTAAAAAAAAACATAATCTGCGCATAGATATACGTGTCATTAAGATAGGACCGGTTTGATGGTTATGTAACAAATATAATATTAGGCCAAATTCTAAGACAATTTTTTTTTTTTTTTGTATCACTAACCAAACTAATGGCATTGGTATTGCGTGCATTGCTAACATTATTTGCCAGAACTAGAAGTACACAATATGAACATTCCTTTCAGTGTAATGCTAGGAAGATGTGGTAGCTCAATATGTAGAGAGTTAGAATATTATTTAAATGGTGGCGGGTTCGATACTCGACCAGCCCAGCGCCAATCGGCTGACTCTGTGTATCTTTGGGAAATGAACTTAGCTCCCATTTTACTTCCTCGTAATGATATGTCCAAAAAATGTTTTAACATTGCCGTTAAAACCATCAGCAACATAGCGTTCCTCAAGGCAATAGCGTCGCTAGCTGGTCAACATTTACACTCATTTCACTCGTAAATTTTATCACAAACCTCATCCCCTAATTCTCCTCTGTGTGCAGGACAAATTAAATCGGAAAATCGACATGGAATGTTTATATGAAAAACCTTGAAGGGTTTCTGCTGATAGAATCAACTTGTGAAAACCTAGTTTACCATTAAATATGCAATCTTAAGAATTGCAACTAGTCATGTTCGTCTATCTGTCTGTCTGTCCATTATTCGGTTCTCTCCCTGTATTACTTCAGGGATCTGGCACGATGTTTCACTTGGGTGAGTGAATGATGAAAACGAAGGTTTGGATTCTTGATGAATTTGTATGGGGTGTGGCAGCTGGAGTTGGGATTAAAAGTGTAAACAAAGCAAAACACAGATATTAGTTGTGGCTTTCATCTCTAGTACACTTGTAACCAATATCCATCTTCACTATATGTCCTGGGGGCCCCGAGTGGCCGAATGGTCCAAAGCGCTCACCGTTAGGGATCACTGCTATCTCACCTCTGTCTGCGTGGGTTCGAGTCGCAGGCTCGGCCAACGTGGGCACGTGAGAAAGCCTGCCAGTAGCTTCTCGTGGGTTGGTGGTTCTTCCCGGGATTTTCAGGGTTCTTTTAAAGGGATATTTTCCCTCAATCTAACGTACAACCATACTGACATTAGCTCGCAGGGCAACGCGCATCGTCCAGGGAATAAGATGGTAAGATATCATACTTCAAGTCGGAAAAAAAGAGTAACTAGACCTCACTCATTTCATAGGACGGCTCAAAACGTGGGTTTTGCTTTTGGAATGTGAAGCAGCGTCTGTGGTGCAGTCTTGTTATTGAAAAACCGCATCGTATGCTGAAATTGCGCTGTAAAAAGGCCTTAAGTACTCAGCAAGCTGTCGTTCCAACGGTTTTGTCGTTTCTGTCGTTCCGACAGACAACACATAGCTTATGATAAATTCGCTGCGAGATTTTTCGTTATTTCTTCGCGTCCCTCAACGTTTCCGCATCTTATTAGGTCTTTTCTGCCACGTTGTTGATTGAAACCTAAGTGTATACCTTGTGCGACACAGCTAGCAATTCATCTTTTATTTTTGTATATTTGTCGACTTACTTTAGGATAAATACGAAAATTGGTGACAGCATTGTCGCGACCTTCCTTAGATATTTGATCAGCAACTGCGTTGATCTTTGTTTCTGCCAATAGGCGATTTTCATCATGATATTAAAGCTTTCTAAGATTGTCCCCGGCTGATAAACTTACCAGCTACAGAAATCAGACCACGGCTTATACTTATGAACTCGAGGCTAATACGACGGTGGCTGCAATGATTGTTTACAATATTCCAATTCCCATCACACATATGCACAGCAGCCAATGACATAAACCGCGTTTACTGTGCACTTGTACTTTTCGTATATAGTGGGCCGCTGTTCAACCTCTAACCGTAAGGAGGCTTCGGCCTCGCTATTCAACCTCTAACCGTAAAGAGAATTCGGTCTCTCTATTTCTTTTTAGGTGAAAATCTTGTGGGTCTTGGATTTTCGGATATATCGACATCATAATTTTTCTATACACGGCGTGATATGAAACGTAGTTTGGGATATATTGGCATTATAATTCCCCTATAAGCATGAAACTTTCGTTCGGGGAATTGGTTCAGTTTCCGTACCCACACCTTTAGCAAAAATAAAAACGAATTTTTATAAACAGACAATGTCATTAATATATAGGATTGCCAGTGTCAAAGCATGCGTGAGGCGTATAAGAGCTCACAACAAATGAGCTGTAATTGTTGTAGTCTTCAGTAATCAATGGATGGATAACACAGGTAAGGATTAATATTACCTTAATAAAAATATAGGACTCACTTTACCATGCGGTACGTCATCAGCCGGTTTTCATTCCAATAGAAAATATGTGATGAATTTTAGAATGGTGAATCTTCCTAGTCACGTTGAATTTCCATATCTTAACTTCGTTGGGAAACCCACTTGTGTCCAAATATTACTTTTTCATTACAAGCCGCCATTTATTTTCTGGGTGAAAAAAATAAAATGCTGGGTAATTGGCAACGTACTCAGGATTTGCTTTGACTGCACAGACGTTATCACTATTATTTTCTTGTGGTTTTGGGACAAATCCAACAAGCTTTTGACCACACGGCTATTTATGCATGCTTTCGTGGACGTGTCTTGGGTTTTAGACCGCTCCGGTGGCCTAGTGGTTAGAGCGTCCGCCTCGGATGCGGGAGGTCGTGGGTTCGATCCCCGGCCGAGTCATACCAAAGACTTTAAAAAGTGGCACTAACAGCTGCCTCGCTTGGCGCTCAGCATTAAGAGGTTAGTGTTAGGACTGGTCGGCCTGGTGTCAGGATAATGTGACTGGGTAGGACATCATGCTACATGTCTGCAGCATTATGCCCCAGTGCTAGACATCACTATAAACTGCCACACTGCAGACATCGTAGCGATATGACTGAAAAATTATTAAAGCTACGTTAAAAGTCCAAATCACACACACACACACACACACACACACACACACACACACACACACACACACACACGGTTCTGCCAAGGACATGATGTTATGAAAGCTCATGTATATGATGTCTGTCATACTGTCGCCGGTCTTAAAAACCCTGAATACGCTGCTGCTGCCGACATATCTTTTCGAGGTGTAATTTCGCTGGTGGGGATCGTCCAAGTTTATTGTTTTCGCCAAAACAGAAGTTGCGCAGGAGATGCCCTCGATTGAAATACTAGTGTCAAAATAAGTCCAGAAACATTGTTTGCGATCACACTACACCAAAAACAAACCCCAGAATGGCCTGCGCTTATTAACGTTGGTCGTTAGATAATGCCTAAGGCAAAAATGTGTACGGGGTCGGGTTGCGCTCAAGAACGTGAAACACCACAATGAACAAAGACCGCTAACTGGCCCATCGGTCTTTTATTTAAATAGGGTGCATGGAGTAGTTCAGCATCAGTGACTAGGAATTACGTCCCCTTTCTCGGAGAAGATACAAAATTAGTTCAGGAGGCGGTTCAAGACCGTGTTAGTCAAAGTAGAGAAAGTGAGACGGCATCGCCCTGAACGCTATCCAATTTGTACTGCGGTTCTGTGAAGACTCGAGGTTGGTCATGTCAGCTTTGATGCGCGCTGCACTCTTGTAGATGTACCAGCTCATTGTGCAGGTCAATGACGGAAAAATTATTCACGGACTGGGCCATAGGCAGCAGATCAAAATTCGAGTAAGCCTTTACCCCTGTGTAATCTGGCTCTGGATTTCTGGTTAATGGCGTCCATTTCATAGGCTCTAGTTGGCAGGTTTCCGGTCAGGCGGAGCCACTGTCGGTAGAAAACACAGGGAAAATGTTCGGCAAATGGTAGGGAGCGGATATTGGACTATCAATTGTAGACACGGAGAGACGCCAAAGCAATGATGAGGTCACGCTCATTGGGGGCTTTATTTGGTATCGGAAAGATAATGTCAAACACCGGCTTTTCTTTAACTCATTGACACCATCATTGAGGTCGGAGGAGGTATTCTTAGATGGGTCGCAGTCGGGCTGAGATATCTTTGCCTATCTGCTTTTAGAATTTTTACAATTGTGTCGTTCGTATCAATTGCCGTTTTGATCGTCGTTCCGACGGTACGCTATTAAGAGTCATACAAATCGTTATGGACTCTTTAACTAGCGCATTAAACATGACGTCCTTTGGGTTGGGAGATTGCTCTAGCCTCGTTGACTTGCTCGTGGGACGTTTTGCCTGCCTGAAAATATCCTATCGGCATTCCAAGGGGTTTCCCAGCTTGTTTTGGCCGCTGTAGGAGTCGATCGTGGAGCCAAGTTAACTGTATGTTGTCCGATTGGCTGTCGAGCAACTCTCGATAAACACGTGCTTTTGCCGTTTTGGCTGGTGTTTACACTGCGCTTGCTCTGGAGTTTGTTCTTTGTGCCCGCGCTTGTCTTGAACTGCTAGCTGTCAAACCTACGTGGGCCTCTGCGCTTCGCCCTGCAGCTATCGTGCTCATGAAAGCGGCAACGTTTCATATAAACTGCTCAAACTCGGGATTTTTCTTCACGTGCCTCTCGAAACACCCATTTGGGGCAATTGTCTTTCAAATAATTTGGGGTTGCCACTTCGTCTTTCTGCGATGACATCTGCACTTGTGGTTTTAGGCATTTCAGCTACAGTGACTTGAACGTTCTCATACATAACATGCTGGAGCCCTTATCCTATAAACTTTGGGGCACTGTGAGCACTGCTGACTTGTACTCAAATAAGGTAGCTCTGGTACAAATGCTCTTCGGCCTTCTCGCAGCCTTTCCAACCACAATTCGGTTTCAGCCCATCAGAGTGGCCTTGGGTGGTTTATGTGAGGTGAAAAGCTCCTTCAGACTAGTAGGTGATAATCAGCCTGTGCGAGCTGACGAATGCTTAACATTCCCCGTAGCTTGCTTCGGCGCGCCACGTACTCCTCCAGTATTCGTACCTTGTCTTTGGTGCATGTAATTTTGTTAAATGATAAATCTTTTTAAATTATTTGCAAGACATTGCCAAACTTCAATTTCACACAACCCGTACATTAACAATGCAGCCGGAAATGATACAGGAATTGTGCTGGACAGATTTATGGTGGCAAAGTCAGGTATGGACGATGCCTCGTAAAATAAACGACGAAACTCGTGTCAGTTCATCTCGGCAATACACCATGTGGCGTGCATGTGCCGCAGGCCATGGACTCAGTTCCGCGGAAGTGGGCAACTATATCTGCGTTTTCGCAACTTATCCTCTGTACATGGACCGAATGTTGACCCGAGTACAACCGGTAGACGTTCTTGTGCGTCCGCGGATAAAGAGATGCTTAAGGTTCCTTTGCCACTTTAGCATTACTTCGTCATAAACGATGACGTTGTCTTTTGTCCGAGGTCTAGGTCTGCGGGACTCATGGCGTTTTTGCCATTGGAGATAACCGTCACGAGATCCTAGATGGCGATGAATGTTTCGTTGCTAGTCTTTTCGCCCGTGGCGTCTCAGGATTTTGACATAAGCAAATATAGCAGCGTTGATTTGCTGTAGGATGTCGTAGCAGATTTGATCGTTAGCGCTAGGGGCAACGACATAGAACCTGTTCCATCTTATCTAGCGTGTCAGGAGGTTCAGCAGCAGTTGTATCTTTTCCACTCTTCCAGGGGTCCACTTTCGATGAAAAACACAGGGAAATTGTTCGCCAAGAGGTCGGAGCGGATGTTGGACCATCTGTAATAGAATCGGAGACGCCAACGCAATGTCGAGGCCATTGCCTTTTGGAGCTTCAATTGATATCATAACGATAATGTCAAACACAGGCTTTTCTTTACCTCCTTGACACCATTTATATTGTCGGTGGGGTTTTTTGTTGTTGTTAAAGGGTTTAACGCCATTTTTCAGCACAAGATAGGCTATACATGGTAGCCAGTATAAGTGATGAAGGAAAAACCCCGGAAAACCCCGGAAAGAATCATCGACCCACGATAAGCTACCGGCAAGCTTTCTCACATACCCACATTGGCAGAGCCCGAAACTCGAACCCACGCAGACAGAGGTGAGATGGAAGTGATCCGTAACGGTGAGCGCTTTAGAACACTCTGCCACTCGTGGCGCCGGTGGGGTTTTATTCTTGGATAGTTTACAGGCGGGCTGAGATTTCATTGCCTATCTGCTGTTATAATTTTTATAATTGTGCCGTTTGTGTCCGTTACCGTTTCCATGGTCGTTCCGACAGTGCGCCTTCCACTGCCGTATAAGAGGGCACAAGAGCGGAAGCAAGAAGGCAATATCTTTGAAAAAGCTGCCGGAGCTGACCCGGAGCAAGTATTATGGGAGAAGCTTCTGCCACATCAGTTCTTCTGTTTAATGGCCACAAGATTTAACATAAGGCTTGACGCAGACGGCCTACCAAAGAATGGCGATGAATCAATAAACGGTGTCGATGCGTATGCTACCGAAAAGATCGGGCATATTAGCATAACAGTGACGTCCGCCACCAGAAAAATGTTGACCTGAACCTGATCCATGACCTAAGTAACATACTCGGGACCAAAGTCGACGAATGCCTCAGTGGTTGGCTCATAAATGGCGGCATTAAAGCTAAACTAGTCGTGTGCGCTGGGAAAACAAATATTCCAGTTGTTGTTCCGACAGAGAAAGTTTGTTGGCCTCGTTTTGCAATGCAAACAGTAAACAAAAGGGATACTAAGCTTGCGGTAATATGCTATAGCCCGCACGGTTATTGGAAGGGCGTGGAAACGGTCAAAGAGCTGGCAGAAGCCGCTAAAGTCCCACAAGATGTTGTCATGGAGCGTCTCGAAAACACGATATGTGGTAGATTTACCTGCCGGCAATGCATAAAATTAACCGAGAGCGGTGTGATGTTTCAACCCTTAAAGAGTTGCACTATGTCAATGTCGTGTTGGGCGACACGTGTACAAGTAGCGGTGAGCGTGGTTGATGTCGCAAACTGTTACAAGGTGGCTGAGCCCTTGTCCACCAAGGATGCTTCCAAAGTCGTCCATACTCTGTCACTTATGTACAAGCGGGGGAGGGGGGGGCCGCTAAGGTGGCCCAGTCTGCTGCAGATTGACACCGATTGGGAGTTTACGGGAGCAGTGTCTTAACTCTTGGCTAAGTACCGCGTGTGCGTAGGGCGGGGTGAACCAGCATTCACCGTACGTCGACATTATGGAGAGGTTCAACAGTATTCTGGCCGAGCATGTAAGAGTCCTTTCGATGCCTTTAGTACTACTCCTGCGCCGTGAGCGATGTCTACACCCTATGTGACACGGCCGTTTTGTCTGAATGAACACCGTCTGACTTCAAATACCCTGGTGAAGCATTTATACGCCTAGTAAGAACTGAAAGGTGGATGAGGCCGTGCCACTGACCATGCGTGGTCGCTCAGTGTTGACATCCTAAATCAGTCATCTATGTACCATTTCGCTGGTAGAAGTTGTCCGCGTAGAAGCTTCGTTTGCTAGGCACTACAGATTGTTCCTCAGTTTACTCAGCTACCATCTAATGGCATTTTTATCTATGGCCTAGAGCTCGTTGAGTCAGTCATGTTGGTCTTGCGTCATAATACCGTTCGGCAAAATCCACCTTTTCGTGTTTAACGGAATAAAACATGTCTTGTTTATGCGGTTAACCTGCATTTGGCAGTTGTCGCTGTATATGGTGTTCACGGACTGTCGAAACATTTTTTTTCCTGGAGGCATTCAACGTAGAGATGGTGCCCAAGGTCAACCTTTATAGCTGCCCTTGATATTCCTTTTGCCTTACTCCTCTCCAAGCTGTCTGCCATTAGCATGGAGTACATCTTTGGTAGAATATGAATAGGCCATTTTTTCAGGCAAAGACACCAACTACGATTTATTGGGTATGGGGCTCAGAATTGCCAGTCTCAATAACCTCCACAGGAAAGTCAATGCCAGAAAAGGTGAGATTTCCAACATGCTGGAGGAACTTGCCTAACCGATAAATATCCGCTGGGTAAAGAGCCAACAGACTGGACCGCTCAAGACAATGAATGTCCTTGTTTGTAACGTTACTAATTGAATATGGTCGCGGGCACGTAGGTCTTGGAATGTAGCTCCAACCACGAAACGGACAATACTGCGACATACCGATCTCAGACACTTGGCATCCTCCAAATATACATCCAGCTCCCTTGCACAGGTAATTGACACCAATATGCTTTAGTAGTGTAACATTAGCTTGAGTAACTGCTAGATCAATTTTGTCAGTGCGCATTACGGCGGTGTCGAAGTTCTGGAAATAGGAGTTCTCTTTAACGACGTCTAACTCAGCATTTTCGTCGTGTATGTTTTGCATGCTTGGTGCATCGTTTTATAGCCGTACCGTCAATACTAGGCGAAACTTCAGACCATCCCATTCCCTGAGTTCTTTTACAAAAATATAATGTACCCAATGCGCCTTAGCATAAGAAATGCCACAGCGTTGGATTCTAGTCTATGACTATTTCTGTCACTGTAACGCGAAAGTCTTTTACAGCCGCATTTCTTGTCCTCCAAGTTGTATAAAGGATGGATATTTTGCTAAGCCATCTATGTACCATTTCTTTTGATAGTCCTTTACAATAACATTTTTTTGTCCTGCTTGTTCTACAAAGGCTGATAACTTGCTGAGAGCTTTGTTTGCTGCTGATAGCTTTTTCTCATTAAGCGTCTCGTCTGCTAAATCATGAATGTCATCTATGAAAACCGACTCTTCCAATTGCCTAGGAGTCAAAACTGCTCATGGAGCTGAGACTGGCTGTTCAACCAAATTGAATGACTGTCTATGAACCGGAACTGTCAGTGGGGCTGGGGCTAATTTTCTAACTCTACGAACAGACTACGTATCAGTTGGAACTGCCATTGGGCTTAGACTGCCAGTTTGTGACTGACTTCGTTATCTGATGTTTCAAACTCATGAGAGAAAGTAATAGTCTTGCCAAAGAATTGTCGGATTTATATTCGAGTTTCCAGGAAAGTACTAGCTATGGATAGTGAGAATAACCAATATTAATAAATGAGGAATATTTTTCACTTAGAAAAATCAAAACCATCAGCCTTTTCGTTCGTCGCTTTGAAAAAGAAAACCTAACAATCACGATGGAAGCGGACTAAGCATTTTTTGAAAGTTCACAGGGTGACGAGTTCGCTGCTCCTATTCTATCCTAACATATTTTATATGAAAATATTTAAGACCAGTTAAATCAAAGTTTTTTGTTTGTACATAGCCTAAAGTTTTTCTTTTCCACGAAATAACAAAATATGAAAGGATCTAAAATTAACCAAACAGTTCTGGAGATAATTAAACCTTTTGATTCTTGGTAAAGGTAACTGACATTTAACACTGGGTCCTTTTTGAGCAAATGATAAATAAAGAAACTGGCATTAAGGTATTTCCATTTAACAAAGTTGATGTTACCATATTAAGTATGTATGTCACATGGGCAGAGCTTAATGAGTAAGACAATGGATTTAGAGATGATTGATAAGGATAGATATGATTGGTTTATTATGAAAGGATAGATGTGATTTGTTTATTATGAAAGGATAGATGTGGTTGGTTTATTATTGTTACAAGCCAAAGGGTATTTGCTTGACCATGCGGTGTCAAACCCTGGCGCGATTCCGCTAGAAGTCATAAGTTTACCCCAAATTTCCAAAGACTTTGATACAACTTCAGTTGTAAATTA
This sequence comes from Megalonaias nervosa, assembly GCA_016617855.1. Classification (NCBI taxonomy): domain Eukaryota; kingdom Metazoa; phylum Mollusca; class Bivalvia; order Unionida; family Unionidae; genus Megalonaias; species Megalonaias nervosa. The sequence goes on from JAECUM010002186.1 coordinate 108,124, forward strand.
GAAAACCCGACGTGTCCATTCTACACATCAATTTTACTCTGATCAATGCAAGACCACAGATCTCATAACTTTCCAGTTGTTTATCAACCGCACATCTGCATGGTTTCTCTTCATCAACTCTCCGTACCGTCAGCAGCTCACGCCGTAGAAACTATACCACTATCCCCGTAACACAGGAAACTATTTTTACTACGCCACCTTAGGCCAGTGGAATCATGGTTTCGGGCCACATTTCGCCTGTAAAATTGCATCACATTTGCCACCATGGCGACATAAATGGTATCTGCCGAGTCCCTTCTTGTTTATTCCTTTGTGTACTTTACCAGTCTCCTACCGTAAATACTGCACCTGAAGTCACATAACTAATGTACACCACTAGATTTTAAAAGGGTCTACGGAACGACAGGGACACTCATGCGGCTCCGACCTGAATTTATCAAAAGTAAACCATGGCATCATGGAAACTCACTAACACTTCACTCCGTGACGTTTGCTCCTAGTAATTGGCTAATTATTTCGGGTTAAGGAATATTTCCACTGCACCGAGTTCCAATAATCAAACAAGTAATCACCCAAATCTAAGAATTCCTTAAAAGGGAGCGCTATAACAAAATGCGCATACTCCAAATTTATTACATTATGTAAGACTGACGGCTTGTACTGGAAAAACGATGATTTTTGTTCTTTCCTTTAGATTTTGTATTGTTATTATTATGTTTATTTTTGCGTTGTCTTTTGATGTTTATCCCTTACCCTGACTTACATGTTGTGAAGGTATCTCCTGTATGTGCAATGGAGGAAAATGTTTTCGCTTTCTCGAGATTATTTTGACAGTCACAGATAGGGCGTCTCAGATGGTATGCTAGTCTTGCTAAAGTAGGGTTGAACATATATTTTATTTAATTAGACGTTCGGATTTGGTCTATAGGGAAGCTGTTAATGCTATGAACCCGAATGAGAACGAGTTGGGTGATTTTCTAAAGAAAGAATTCATTGGCTATGGACAGTGGGCATAAAGAAAAAATAGTAAATGACGAACGTTTTCACCTAGAACAATCAAGATCAAGTTGGTTTCAGAAGTAATTGAAAATATCTTCTTGACTTCCTTTCTGTGAGAGTCGCTATACCAACGATCAACTTAACTTAGAGACTGTCTCTCTGAATGTGACAGGGAACATACCGCTGGATACACTCCTGGTTAGTCTGTTGCACGCAAACACCTGCACGCGCAGCGATGTAGTATATGCCCCACTCCAGCTATCGTCTCACAGCAAGCAGCAGAGAGGCTGAACCCTACAACTTTTTTAATTAGAGATTTAGCCGAAAATAAAGGTTCCTACGAAGGCTAAAAAATAAGGTCAGTAATCTCAAACCGAAACCTTTAACCGAGAATATTTCCATACAACAGGAAACAGATACAGTTAGCTTTTTTGTTACTCGGCGCTGACGTATTTTTTCCCATTTTAGGCGTGTTCGTTTGCGACATGCACACGCACTCGTTGTCATCAGCCTCTCTGCTGCTGCAATTAAATAACTATTATATCAATAATGATCAGTGAAGCTCACTCAGTTAGACTAGCTCGAGAGCGACTAGAGGCAATCAAGAAATATCTACCCGTCCGTGATTCTGTTAAACAAAAATTACAAGCGCGTCAGGAGTCAGGTGGAATTTGCAGAAGGCGCAGAACAGTTATTCAAACCTGTTACAAAGACTACTAAAGGTCTTCTTCCTGCGTTGGAGAAAACCACTGAGGTTACAACTGAAACACAGCAGGTTATCGGAGCATTACCAAATCAAATTAAGGAAGCTATGGAGTCTGCCGACAAAACACGTGCTGAAATTCAAGGTGTTAAAAATATTGTCGAGGATCTGTCTAAACCAGAATTAAAAACTCGGTATTTTACTCAACAAGGTTATTTAGAAGTTATGAATGATCCTGTTAAGGTTGCTGTGGTGGGATATCAGCTGCGGCATCAGTTTCTAAAACCAGAGTTTTATAACACTCCAGAAAAAGAGTGGGTTGCTAGGGTATTTCGTGAGTACAAGGATATTCCACAAATCAGTCAAAAATATAAAAAAGAATGTGATGATTTTATTGATAAAGTTTATGAAATGAAAAAAGATATTGGAACGCCAGTTATATCACCAAAAAAGGAGAGATCTCGAGAAAAGAGACAACCATCACCTGACCCCGGTGCAACTGGAAGTGGTTTCGGTACTCAAGGAAGTGGTCTTATTACTTGTCCGGATAACGTTCTCGCCGACGTGGACCGGTTAGAAATTCTGATTGGTGGAAAACGAGCCGGCAACAATTCCCCGGAAATCATTAACGAGATAGCATCGATTTGTCAACGATTATTAACCGGCGGCATCATGGACATTAATGTTTACCAGGAACTCATCGATGAAATTACCGACAATTACTACAGTGATTAAACAGTTGGATATAATAACTAAAATAAGATGATCATACATAATGCTCAACTTGGACCAACCATGGTCAGGGTGATAAATTCGAGATTACCAACCTATAAAGCGTTCTACGGTGATGGACTTGGTGATGTTGTTCATGGTCTATTAGAAGGTTAGCTCCAAAAGCAATACCTGTTGTAAAACAAATATCCATGAAAGCAATCGACGTTGTTCGTGTTAAAGGTATTGCTGCTGCCGGTAAAACATTTTCAGCAATCAAGTACAGACTAGCACGATTGATACGACGAAAACCACGGCAGGTAAAATTACCCAGTACTGTGGTTATGCCTGCAAATGTTAGTAAAATAATAAATCAAGCTGCAAGTCAAAAACTAGCAGAGTTAGCTGCGAGCACTAGCACAGATGACAGTGAAAGAAATACAGTATCAAGTTTAATAGCGGAAAGTGGTCTTCGTGTTAGACGATAACAAATATAATAAAGATGTTCAAACGTATGTCTGATCCCGCATTTGACATGGACGCACCAGTTCTCAAAGATGAGTCTGTGCGTGATTGTCAATATTATTCTTATGATGTACGACAGCCAAATCATCAAGGAAGAATCGAATTACCCGCGGAGGCATTTATCGAGGTCGAAGGTGAAATTTTAAAAACAGATGATACTGAATATGGAACTAATGACAGTATTGGTTTTGTTGATAATGGCATTATGGCGTTGTTTGGCAGCGCTACGTACATGATTGACGGAAAAATATTGAATCAATTCAGAAAGACGTCGATGTAGCTACAACGATATTGGGTCTTGCAAGATACAGCGACGATTATTCAAGATCAGCTGGTCCATCAATGATGTTTGTCAAGGATACTTCTGATTCTCCCGAATATAACCAATATGAAATAGGACGCCCAAGAAATTTGGCCAGAAACGCTGAAGTGGATGTGCAAAGTATGATTATTAATGTTGACCCAGATTTCAACTTAGGATTTAGGACACGTCGATCAATGCTAAAGGATAGAAATAGAAGATTTTCTTGTGCAATTCCGTTGACACATTTTTGGATTTTGTAGAAATGTCAGAAAGGTCATTGTTGGAGCCAAGCATACAGTTGTACTCGTGCGAAAAGCTACCGACAACGATGCAATATGGCGACCTGCTGCTGATGCTGGCAAAGTAATACTGACAAAACTTTCTTTGTGGATGCCAACGTTGACACCATCGCTTCCCGAAGAAGAACGTCTGCTTTCTTTTATGAATCAAGGTGATAAATCGACAATATCATAGTTGATGATGACCACAGATGCTGTTCAAAGTAATATTAATTGTTTATTCACATGGCAAATAGCATAGCAACATGGTGTTTTTGCACCTCGACATATATTTATTGCGCTTCAAAATGCTGCACGAGTAAACGATCAAACACAAAGTATAATGATATTTGACCAGCTTGATGTCACAGAAGTTTCGCTGCGGATAAATGGACATCAAGAACCCTCCGAGGATATATTACTGGATTTTAATCAAAATCATGTTGCGCGTGCATATCATCGTTTGATGTCATTCACGGGGCGTGATCAAAATATCGATACTGGTTTACAAATATCACAACTAGAATTTACAACGCTGTATCCAATCTACTATTTCTCATTTGAACATTTAGATTTATTCAGGCAATCTGTCGTTGACATACATTTTCGAGCTCGCGTAAACCGACCAGGTGCTATCGCCAATTACAGAGCAATCCCGGTTATATTATCCGATAAAACAATGTTACTTGAAGGTGTTGGTGGTCGCATGAGAGTCATTGATGCCCCCGTGGAAAACATGCAATTGAATCAAAATGATAATTATAAATGTCATATCATCATGTTAGAGTCAGTCTGACTCCTGGTCAGATTAAAAAGCTACAATCAGCTTCCAAAGATAACTGTGGAATGAACAATATCGTTAAAACAAGAACAAATCTCAGGTGGTCCGAATAAACTATCACTGACAGAACGTTAACTTAAGCACTTTAATACAGCTAAAAGATCAAAAACCGGATTACGACTTAATCTTTCCGCGAGTACTATCAGCAATGCCGTTAAAACCGGTGAAATTTTTCCACTTCTCGCAGCGATTCCGGGAATAATTGCAGCGGCTGCTCCAGCTGTTGCAAAGCAGCTGCGTTAGGTGCTGTTGGAACTGCTGCTGGAATGGCATTAAAGAAAGCAACAGGAAAAGGTTTTAAAAAAGGAAAGGGTTTAAGATTACCGGGGACGCTACCACGGTACGGAAAAGGATTAAGAATCCCAGGAACACTTCGTTGATTCTTCCAATGTCCAATTTTGATTTACTTGATGCTGCTACCCAGCTAAACATAAAAAACTTCAGAGGTGTTTTTATGCGTGATCAATTACCGCACAAACCAAATAGTATTGAAACTGGTATTATTAATCTCGATGAATCCACCAACACAGGTACATATTGGGTTGCATACGCGATTGATCCACGTGGAATTGTTTATTTTGATTCGTACGGGTTAGAACAAACAAAAGAATTTTTAAAATATGTGAGTAACATGCAAATTCCAATCTGGTATTCAACGTTACCAACACAAAAATAACCGACCCACCAATATGTGGCAGAGAAGCTCTTGCTGTACTTGACGCGATTTCAAAATCATCAGTGCTACCTCATAAAGTTGTGCACGAGTACACCGTTTTAAACAACCATTATACGTATAATGGTAGATATTTACGGAAGATCAGCTAAAACTAAAACCCAACAAACACCAGGTGAAGATTTACTCAAACGTAACAAAACGGATAAATGATGAATTATCTGACCTGCTCAATCTTGCCAACGTTGATCCTGGTGAACTTGTAGTATTTCAAAACCGTGAAGGAAAATTGATGACGAGTAATATTTCAATCAGCGATATCATTGTTCGTAACAGGGCAACACGAGAAAGTCTCGTTGCCGTGTATGACCGAGAAGGAAAGCTTGTCCCTAGTTTGTTACTCCGTCATCGATCCGAGATAGTATATCCGAACGAGTTTTAAAGACCGGTGATATGATGACCGGCATTCTCAACATGAACAACAATAAAATTACCAACGTGGGAGAACCAATAGATAATCTCGACGCTTCAACAAAGAAGTACGTCGACGATAACAACATCCCGATGACAACTTTGTTGTCGACGACCAGTGATGGAATGACCGCATTTAGAACTGAATTTTCTAATCACGTACAACTGTTTCTGAATTTTCGTAGGAACGTAAACAGAACCACTAGTGAATTGTTTGGAAGTCCAGCAAATGTTGACATAAAACTCGCCGACGTTAACGCGAAACTCAACGATATCATCAGTGGTATTCCTGATATTGTCAATAAAACTAATCTGATTAAAATTTCTCACGCGCAGATCAACAATATCGTATACACAGTATCATCAGGATCATCAACGTGGACACCGCAAAATAACGTTATCAGACATACCGCAGAAGTAACTGATGTGTACAGGCTGTCCGTGTTCAGCTCTGCAAAATTCAGAATATTTACTACATTTCCATGGCGTCATTCAAACGATAATTTTTTTCTGGAACTGTGTCTATTGTGTTAAATAAAGATGCCCAAAAAACATTTATATTGGAACCATCTGATAAAAAATTAACCGCAGCGTCCTACTGGTGGTGTGTTGAATTTATCGCTGAAACATCTCAATTGATTACTTAATATAGTATAATGATCGACGCTAACCAGCACAGATATAATCAAGTATGTGGGTGGCAGACCCAAATAAAAAATATCATTGATGAGTACGCAGAGAAAGTTAAAAAATATCGCAGACGTGTAGTTGTCGTTGATGTTGCTGTTTATTCAGCGTCCGCTCTTATCGCAGGAACCGGTGTGATATTATCAACGACAACGGTGATATCGCCTACGGTTGCAACAATCTGTGTTTCAGCTGCAACAACAATCGCTGGTATTTTCAATATTATTGCAAAGAAGATAGCTACATGCACAAAAACAAAATTACACGAGTACACGATAAAAATACACGCGGAGATGATAGCATACTCCAAACTATCATCGTTGATTTCGTCGTATCTCAGTGATGGTATAATATCCGATCAGGAGTTCACAACGATAATTAAGGCTTACAATGAAGTATTTGATGAAAAAATAGAAAAACCCATTGAATACCTGGATGTAGAATTAATAAAACGGGAATTAAAAATCCCAATTTAAAAACAACGGTTTTAGAATAATAATTTCGTCAACGATGGAACTGCTGCGACAGATAGCTAACAATACAGCTCCGCAAAAAACAGCGATGATATCAACCAGTTTAACCAAACCTGAATTGAGTGTTGTTTTTCCAACTGCAATTTCAGCACACACAAAAAAATAGCATTAGGACAATTACGAGTTTATTATAGCTGGCCAAATATCAGATCAAAATCATTCGGTGGTCTCCCCGCATATAACTCTCTGGTGATCGCGAATAAAAATAAACCTGATGGAACTCCCGATTGGCAAGTTGTAAGTGTACCCACTGGAAGTTACCAAATAGAACAGCTCAATGAAGAATTCTAACGTAGAATCAAATCTATCACTGGCAAAGTATCCAAGATAGCTATCACTGTTCACGAACCAACGTTGTCATCCGCGATAGAAATATATTCTCCAGATTATGCCATAGATATTTATCAGTCATCAATCAGAACTGTTCTTGGTTGGCCTGAGGTTGCACCGGTTTATTTTGGACCTCCAGAACCGACTAAGGATGAATTTCTCACAACAAAACGGGTATTTATAAATCTTCCAGAATATCGGAAATCACACCCGTGGAAAGGCACAATAAAATCAGGTAGAATCGAAATTTTTTTTTTTTGATGACGGATTATATTATGATGTTAGTTCTGGTGTTAAGATAAAAAGTGAACTCTACGACTACAATGATAAAAATGGTATTATAACTCTTAAAAGAAAAGTCTTTGAGGAACTCACCGACATTTTAAAATCTGAGCATACACAAAAACTTAATGAATTAATAAATTTATTGTCTAATATTACCAGTTACTACAGTAATGATGTAAAAGAAAATATCATTGAAACTATACAACACTTGAACATGATTGCATCAGATCTTAAATGTCTCAACAATATTGATTACAAATACAGAGTTAATCGAAAAAGAGTTCTTGGTGCAAATATTACTATAAAGGTTTTAGATGAAGATGATCTGATAAAATTTGTCAATGATATTATTAATAAACATTTTCCAAAGGCTGTTGAATCGTGGAGAAAAACAGCTGTACCATCAACCATTCTCAAATACAATAACGATCCATACGGTGCAGGTCGTCATGTATCACCTGGTATTGTCAATATAACATCAACAATCACAGTCAATCTAGTATGTGACGCCATCGATGGAAGTTATCAAGTAGATTTACAAAACTTTAATCAAGCTCAGCAAGGATACATTTTATACACATTTACCCCTCAAGTCCCCCAGGGTATTTTATTGTATCAGAACCAATCAACGTTGTTTATCTGCGTGTGCATAATCCACTGTTATCAAGGATAAATTTTAAGCTTACTGATCAATCTGGACACCTTTTTGGATTTACAAGGAGAATCATTGAACGTAAGATGTATGTGAGATCATAGATCTCGCGTTGATGGAACAAAAAAAAAACTGAATAAATATTATTATCAGAATAAAAATAAATCTGATTCAGAATAAAAAATAAATTTCATTATCAGAATAAAAATAAATATTATTATCAGAATAAAAAATAAATAATCTGATTCTGAGTAAAATATTTATGATGGAATGCTGTTAGTTCATTTTGTTTCCTTTTTATTTTTTTTAATTTTTTTGTTGTTGTTATTATCAGAATAAACAATTATTATTATTATTTTAATCTGATTCTGAATAAATAACCTGATTCTGAATAAATAATCTGATTCTGAAAAATATTTTTTTTTTTACTGTATTTAGAAATAAATGATCCCTCTTGTTTAGTCACGATGACACCGTTGGTTTCGTTGTCACTACATTCACTTTCACTGTGGGTAGAGTAACACTCGTCGCTATCTTTTGCCAGTAACTCTTCCGCGGCGGCGTTCGCTGTCATAATCTCGTTCAGTTGTTTTACACGAGCATTTACTTTCTTTTTTGTTTCGTATTCGTGAGATCATTCTGATTTAATTTTTTCGATTGAGCGTGAAAGAGGAACAAATAATTTTACCAGAGCATCTGTAACTGCTGCCAGCGACTGTAACATTGCCTGCTGAATCAATTTTATGAATCTGTAATGGCTGGTAGTGTATATCTGTTCTCGGATTTTCGAAATTGTAATGATTTAAAATCACACATAATTTTTTTCAGGATTAAGTTCATCAGAAATGTTTATACCGTCATGTTGTAATTGCTTAATAGCAACAATAAAGCATTAATATTTTCTTGATTCATTATATAATAAATACTTATTTAAAATAAAAATAATTCTGAACCAGAATTAATATAATAATAAAATAAAAATCTAATGAATTAATCAATAAAATATTAATAAAAATAAAAATCTGAATCAGAGTTTATAAAAAATGTTAGTAAAAATAAAAATCTGAAGAATTAATAAATAAAATATTAATAAAAATAAAAATCTGAAGAAATTATAAATAAAATACTAATAAAAATCAAAATATGAAGAATTAATAATACAATATTAATACAAATAAAAATCGGAAGAATTAATAAATAAAATATTAATAAAAATAGAAATCTGAATCAGAATAAATGAATAAAATATTAATAAAAATAAAAATCTGAAGAATTAATAAACAAAATAATAAGAAAAATAAAAATCTGAAGAATTAATAAATAAAATATTGATAAAAATAAAAATAAGAATCAGAATTAATAAATTAAATATTAATAAATAAAAATGTGAATCAAAATCAATAAATAAAATATTAATAAAAATAAAAATTTGAAGAATTAATACATAAAATATTAATAAAAATAAAAAGCTAAAGAATTAATAAACAAAATATTAATAAAAATAAAAATCTGAAGAATTAATAAAGAAAATATTAATAAAAATAAAAATCTGAAGAATTAATAAATAAAATATCAATTAAAAAAAATCCGAAGAATTAATAAATAAAATATTAATAAAAATAAAAATAAGAATCAGAATTAATAAATTAAATATTAATAAATAAAAATCTGAATCAGAATTAATCAATAAAATATTAATAAAAATCAAAATCTGAAGAAGTAATAAAAAAAATATTAATCAAAATCAAAATCCGAAGAATTAATAAATAAAATATTAATAAAAATGAAAACCTGAAGAATTAATAGATAAAAAATTAATGAAAATAGAAATCTGAATCAGAATTAATAAAGAAAATATTAATAAAAATAAAAATTTTAAGAATTAATACTTAAAATATTGATAAAATAAAAATCTGAAAAATTAATAAATAAAAATTACCAAAAATAAAAATCTGAAGAATTAATAAAGAAAATATTAATAAAAATAAAAATCTGAAGAATTAATCAATAAAATATTAACAAAAATAAAAATCTGAAGAATTAATAAAGAAAATATTAATAAAAATAAAAATCTGAATCAGAATTAATAAAACAAAATATTAACAAAAATGAAAACCTGAAGAATTAATAAATAAAATATTAATAAAAATAAAAATAAGAATCAGAATTAATAAATTAAATATTAATAAATAAAAATCTGAATCAGAATTAATCAATAAAATATTAATAAAAATCAAAATCTGAAGAAGTAATGAAGAAAATATTAATAAAAATAAAAATCCGAAGAATTAATAAATAAAATATTAATAAAAATGAAAACCTGAAGAATTAATAGATAAAAAAAATTAATACAAATAGAAATCTGAATCAGAATTAATAAATAAAATATTAATAAAAATAAAAATCTTAAGAATTAATACTTAAAATATTGATAAAAATAAAAATCTGAAAAATTAATAAATAAAAATTAATAAAAATAAAAATCTGAAGAATTAATAAGAAAATATTAATAAAAATAAAAATCTGAAGAATTAATCAATAAAATATTAACAAAAATGAAAATCTGAAGAATTAATAAAGAAAATATTAATAAAAATAAAAATCTGAATCAGAATTAATAAACAAAATATCAAAAAAATATAAATCTGAAGAATTAATAAATAAAATATTAATAAAAATCAAAATCGGAAGAATTAATAAATAAAATATTAATAAAAATGAAAACCTGAAGAATTAATAGAAAACATTTAATAAAAATAAAAATCTGAATGAAAATCAATAAATAATATATTAATGAAAATTAAAATCTGAAGAATTAATACATAAAATATTAATAAAAATAAAAATCTGAAGAATTAATAAAGAAAATATTAATAAAAATAAAAAATCTGAATCAGAATTAAAAAATAAAATATTAATAAATAAAAATCTGAATCAGAATTAATAAATAAAATATTAATAAAAATAAAAATCTGAAGAATTAATAAATATAATATTAATAAAAGTCAAAATCTGAAGAATTAATAAATAAAATATTAATAGAAATGAAAACCTGAAGGATTAATAGATAAAAAATTAAAACTAAAGATCTGAATCAAAATCAATAAATAAAATATTAATAAAAATAAAAATCTGAAGAAGTAATACATAAAATATGAATAAAAATAATAATCTGAAAAATTAATAAATAAAATATTAATAAAAATAAAAATCTAAAGAATTAATAAATAAATATTAATAAAAATTAAAATCTGAAGAATTAATAAATAAAATCTTAAGAAAAATAAGAATCAGAAGAATTAATAAATAAAATTTTAATAAAAATGAAAACCTGAAAAATTAATAGATAAAAAATTAATAAAAATAAAACTCTGAATCAAAACTAATAAATAAAATATTAATGAAATAAAAATCTGAAGAACTAATGCTTGAAATATTAATAAAAATAAAAATCTGAAGAATTAATAAATAAAATATTAATAAAAATAAAAATCTGAAGAATTAGTAAATAATACGCTACAGAAAATGAATATCTGAAGAATTAATAAAGAAAATATTAATAAAAATAAAAATCTGATGAATTAATAAAGAAAATATTAATTAAAAAAATCTGTAGAATTAATAAAGAAAATATTCATAAATATCAAAATCTGAAGAAATAATAATAAAATATTCATAAAAATCAAAATCTGAAGAAATGATAATAAAATATTCATAAAAATCAAACTCTGAAGAATTAATAAATAAAAAATTAATACAATAAAAATCTGAATCAGAATTAATAATATAATATTAATAAAAATAAAATTCTGATGAATTAATAAAGAAAATATTAATAAAAATACAAATCTAAAGAATTAATAAATAAAATATTAATAAAAATAAAAATCTGATGAATTAATAAAGAAAATATTAATAAAAATACAAATCTGAAAAATTAATAAAGAAAATATTAATAAAAATAAAAATCTGAATCAGAATTAATAAATAAAATATTAATAAATGAAAATCTGAATCAGAATTAATAAATAAAATATTAATTACAATAAAAATCTGAAGAATTAATAAAGAATATTAATAAAATAAAAATCTGAAGATTTAATAAATAAAATATTAATAAAAATAAAAATCTGAATCTAATTAATAAATAAAATATTAATAAAAATAAAAATCTGAAGAATTAATGACTAAAATATTAATAAAAACAAAAATCTGAAGAATTAATAAATACAATATTAATAACAATAAAAATTTGATGAATTAATAAATAAAATATTAATAAAAATCAAAATCTGAAGAATTAATAATAAAAATATTGATAAAAATAAAATCTGAAGAATTAATAAAGAAAATATTAATAAAAATAAAAATCTGAATCAGAATAAATAAATTAAATATTAATAGAAATACAATTCTGAAGAAATAATAAATAAAATGTTAAAAAAATAAAAATCTGAAGAATTAATAAATAAAATATTAATAAAAATAAAAGTCTGAATCAGAATAAAAAAACCAATATTCCTCAATGAGGAATGTTTTTTGCAGACGGCACAAACACATAAACATGATTATAGTACTTAATTCTATGGACTTAACTAACTTAATTCTATGGACAGCGCAGACACATATAGTAGCATATTTATAGCAATTACGTACAAGGATAGTAACATATTTACAGCAATAAACCCCCCCCATGTGAATTCCTAGATTGCCAAACGACATTTTGGAATGTTCAGAAGGCGATCCGTATTTGTAGAAATTGGACGACACAACACACAACGGGGCCTTCTCTACGTTCAACGGATCATGCACACCCTCCCCCCCTCATAATCAACCCCGGGGAGTGCAAAAGTGCACCCACCACGTGGTGACATGGTGGGAGAGAGTGTATTTGTCTCTGTTCAAGTTCGAGGAAAATGGGCGGAGCCCCAAATATTACAAAAAATTTGGCAATAATGCCCCCATCGAAAATATGTCAATCACGAGATTCGAACCCCAGACCTCGAGTACGAGAATCGAATGCGTTAGCAATGCGCCTATGTACCTTCTTTCAAATACATGTTTTAGAAATTACTATTAAGTTACCTATGCTGGAGCGCAGGCAACTTTCGTAAGACCAGTATACTGACAGCGTAGTGTAAATTTTAATTTCTAAAATATATCTCACACGTTTCAGAAGTTACCTAATACTGAATAAACTGCAGTGTGGATTATTTTAATTTCACACATGTTTCAGCTGAATACAACGTGGACATAAAATACCGCCGGATGTATTGGAAACAGATGTTGCGTGACTGTAAGATCTAAAAATAACTTATCTGTGTTGCATACAGATGTCGACCTACTGAGCACATACACACGCTTAACTTACCTGAATTTGCACGCAAAATAATCTGAATTTATAAACCCTTCCAATGATATTATGATGTAGAAAAGCCAACAAAACAGGGTTAAAATACAACTTATGGAGGGTAAATATCCTTCAAATCACTGACTACAGACAAAACAAAATCTTCAGTAATGTAATGTCATGCAGTAACAAACGAGACAACTGCGCAGTTATTCTATCAGTGATGACAGAGTTATCTCGCTTAATCATTAGGAAGTTGACGCGTACTGAAATGTGATTCGCTGTTCGAATTTCTTTGAAAATGCCGATTTTCTTATATTCTCTGCGACATACTGTATCGAGCGTGGGGTAATATCAAAATATTTAGCAGCTGCATTTATTGATGGAAATATTATTTCTTGACCTGTCTCTACATTTGTAGATTTAACAGCCCCTCTTTCCAACAATTTTGTGCATACCCGAATCACCAAGTCTACAATTCTGCCTTTTCGTAATGGCTTGTAAGTTACATAAAGAATTATCGATTTTATCGCCGTTAATGTGATCGATCACAAGGTCGTTTTCGATCAGTCCATGAAAACATTCGAACACGAATCTATGAGATAAATATCTTTTTCTCCCAGCATTAAATCTGAAATAACCAGTATTATCAACAACACCGACTGGGTTTTTCCGTCGACAGTGTCTGATCATCACCATCACGAGACGCTTCATAATTCTTGATGATGGGGTGTTTCACAAACTCATTTTGCTCGATTTATATAATAATATTATTTGTCTAAACTATTATTTTGAAAATCTGGAGAGATAATCTTCGGCTGTTTTTATGGGAGACTCAACATTTTTTTTATCATAATATCGTTTCAGCTTTCTGTATCTTTCACCACCACAACGCACACACAACCGAGTTTCACCTCGAACACCAACACCACACCACAAGCAAGGTTTAGTCCTACATTTCCACTCCGAAAACTTTGCATGTGATAGCCACAGAATTCATTTATGCATGCGCGGTTACACGGAGTTGTAAATCCTATATTTAACTAACTGCATTGATTCTTTTCTTGTATCATGATATATATAATTAAAGTGTAATTAAACACATATTTGCCTTAATTATAATATAGAAGAATTTAAGAGATTATCCGCAATTAAGCCTTCTAGAGCTAGATTTGATCTTGACAAACTGCCGAAACCAAAATTTAGTTTTTCGATGCAAGATTTGGTTTTGGCGAGTGAGGATATGACTGATCGTATCAACGTCGCCAAGAAAAAAAATTCGCGACGATGGTGCAGCTCATACGTGGTCAACATTTAAAATCATAAATGGTATCGACACTACAATGAATGACACGCGAGCAAGAAACATTAACTATCTCGATGATCAGCGATATATTATTCTGATAAAATTTATTGTGCAGACAGACGACGAAGTTTGGATTATCCGTGACAAACGTGACCCTGTCCGCGTGACCGTTGGAAGTAGCATCTTCACGTTGAATAAAAATTCCAAACCAGGAACATTGACTGGTATTGACAAACCATATTACGAACGAGATTATCCTGTGACTGCAGTTGTTTATGCGTTATATCCGTTAAATGATAAACCTAGCGTTGATGATCTTGCGCCGATGAAACTCTCAATCATATATTGTGTAGCTGAGCGAGTTACAGAACATTTCTCAGCAGCGATACGTGGAAACGGTTAAACGGATTTTCGACGTGATAAAATAAACACGTGGGCAGAAAAAGTTAAAGATACCGGAGCGTCTATCAGCGACGTTGCTGAGTTAGAAAAAAATTCAGATTTCCGATTACGGTGAAGACATTAACCGGAGAGATTTTATACGCGCCGAAATACACGAAAAATGGAACTCCGATAACAATCTTTGATCATAACGCGCACGCATGGACGTCCGCAGTGATATTTCCACGAACCAGGACAGTTAAATTTTACGACGGCGTTGTATTTGATTTTATCAACGATATCAGAAAGAGTGACCCTGTATCTGTTTGGTTATTTCAAAGTTCCGATGATGGAAATTACGATCAGTTTGTGTGGCCTAGCGGAGAAATTTATCGTGCAAAATCACTCCACGAAGAAATGAAAAATCTTTCTCTGAAATACACGAATGATAATGATGTTATCAAACAATTACTGAATAACTGTTTTACCGTTCCATCAGTTGCTGCTCGCTTTGCTCAGGAGAAGAATGGTTAAACCTACAAGATCGGAATTTCTCGTTGATGTCCAACGTATTTGTATCGAATACGGACACGGCGGATTATGGAATACTAAATACGATTACGACAAAGTTATATTAGTTGATATGGTAGCGTGTTATCCTGGAAGTTTTCTTGGACACGGAGAGTGTTCTGAATACTTTAAAAGATTTGGCCATCCAACACACGAATGACAAGAGTCGCGATAAATGGACCTTTGCCAGATTTTGATCTGACTGGATTCGCCTGCATAGGGTCATTCGAGTTTTAAGGGGATCTCCATCCAATTGTTTATGTGTGGTTTGGAAGACATTTCTCAGAAAAACATTGAGCTCCTATTGTGTTGTTACGATATATGATTGATGTAAAAATTTTAACGTCGTTACGTGTAAGTGGCGCGATAATATCGTATCGTCCGCAGAAACAAGTTTGATTGCCACAACCAAATAAGTTTGATGCAGATAAAGATATCAAGGAAAAATTTCCTAATCTTGACGAGGATGAAGTTGTTAAACTTATTAATGTTGTATCCAGATACAACAAAGAAAATAATGAGAAAGTTGCAAAGGATCTCGGCAGAAAAATAATCGGTAAGTTTATTCAGGGTGGTGCGTATGATCATAAACGAACGTGTACCAGGTTGATCATGGACGATGCAGAACTCGATTTCATAATCGCAGATACAACGGAGAGAAATACGTTTGTGAACCGAAATGATGTTTATTTGTCCGACGGAACTAAATTAGGTACAATTGTGAGTTACACCGATGGAGAGTCTCCGCAGTTTACTCATTTAAGATCTTCGATGCTCGCGTACGTTTCAATAAACTTATTATCGATGATAAACAGATTTGTTGATACCGCGGTTAGAGTTGCTACGGATTTATTTTATATAAGTAAAAAATATTTGGACGAGCTACATGGATTATTTGGCACTGGTGAATGGGGATCATGGAGAATAAAACGCGAAAACGTATTCGGGTATTGTCGACGTGCCGACGTTGAAATTGCGGAAAAGTATTACAAGAATAACAATCAAATACCAGCATCGACATCGCTATCTGTGTATGATCCTGTAGCAGGGCATAAAACCGTTTATCTTAATGGTTGTGGTGGTTCCGGTAAAACAACACGCGCGATTGAATTATTTCGGAATTTTGATATGGTTGTGTTGACGGCCACACACAGACTCGCCAGAGAAATGAACGAACGAGGGGTGAAATCTCAAACTTATCATAGTTTCTTCAGATGGTGCGGAGACGCATGGACTCCATCGCGGATGGGTGAGAAATACATTCCCAAGATTATTATCTTTGACGAAATTCGTCCGGTGTCGTTGGAAGTATTAAAAATGTTTCGTGATTGGCTGTTATTGAAGAATACTGCTGTAATAAAGTGTGGCGATCATGGTCAACCACCACCTTTTGTTGGACAGTCTCCACACGAATGGTTAAAAACGTTTGTAGATTATTACGAAGAAATAAATGATGATCATATAGCTATTGATGAACCTCTGAAAGAATTTAAAAAGTTAATCAGACTGCCGCCAGACAGAATACAGTGTGAAATAATGCGTGGAGTAATTCCAGAAACTCCCGTGAATGATTTCGGAATTTGTGGAGGCCAGTTGATTTGATAGTTGCAAGTAGAAAGATAGTTCGTGATACACTTCAAGAGAAATTATTATCTAAATATAAAGAAAAGTTCTCAAATCTACCTGTACCACTGTGTTATCGACCAGCAGATACACGGCTGCAGAATATTGAAGTTGAAATTCCGGGTGGTGGTAAACAAAATCTTGTTAAATGATATTGTCGCAGTTCCTGTCAGTGCTGTTACGAGCGAGTTACGCATGAATAAAACTCCATGGGCATTAGGATACGCTATAACGATTCATTCATCACAAGGATTAACTATTTTGGATACAAATGTTTGGATTATTGATGATCGGATCGAATGGTCAAATTTAGTTTATCTCGCGGTGTCTCGAGTCAGAAGAATATCTCAGCTGCACATGGTTATTATGGATTGCGTAATAACCAAAGAAATCACTGATGATGTAAACGATGAAGTTGTCAAGAAAAAATTATCTGGGTATCGACAATCTGACAAAAGAAATAACCGCGATTTTGATCTCGACGTTGAATTTGTTATGAGACTGAAACAACGACAGAATAATCATTGTTGGAGCTGTAACTATAATATATTGTGGCAATATTCGAACAATAATCCAAGACAGTTTACCGTGGATAGAATTAATAGTAGTCTTGGTCACACACGCGAAAATGTGATGCTGACCTGTCTTGAATGTAATCGACGTAGGGGTGCCAGTTTATAGAAGTGAACGCGGTGGTAATTGTGTGTCTTCAGGAATTACTTGTAATTGTTCGCGTACAAATCCACGTTGAGGAGCAGTTGAATCTAGTCTGTAGATTGCACGTCTACCTGTGGATCTAACCACGCTGGAAATTGTATGTGTTGTAACACTCCAGATAGGATCAGTTGCTCTTTTTCTACCCCCTTCGAGTTCACCGGGTTCATATAAATATCTGACAGTCACATTACCTAACACTGGTTGTTTTGAAAAGTCACGTCGTTGTATTGGTATATGTTTCTTTGTAATCGTGACGTTGGGTTTCATAGAAGTTGCACGAGTAATTTCATTATTTAACGCAGCTATCACACTTGGTAATCTTGCAACCCATTCGCGAGATCTCGTATCTGCCTGAACTATTTCCTTCGCATACTGGTATCCAAATAATCTCTCAGCAAGAGTTCGATTAAATAATTCAACAATTGCCTGATCACGATGAATTGCGGTATGTCCTCGTCTGATTTTGACATTATGTTTTTTCATCAACGACGATACTGCACCAAGAAATTCTTTGCCAGGATCAACCTGTAATAGATGTGGCCTTTGCAAGGGTCCTCGTTGATAAATTCGTTCAAACGCAGATGCAACTTCAGTTGCTGTCTTTGTTGATAGCGGTTCTGCTTCTTTATACCTACTTGCAACGTCAACGACAGTTAACGCGTTTTTGTATGTGAGTGATCGACATCTACAAATTTTAATAGTATCGCGTGGTAAAAACAAAATATCTGCTTGATGAACTTCATTAGGAACGCTGACATCAAAATGTGCGTGCTGAATTTTTTTAGGTGGACGTAGATAGATTTGCCATATTGCCTGTCGTGCTAACCAATTTGCAGTAACAGAACGTGAGACTTTTGCTGCTTCAGCAAGTTTACTAATCGCTGCATTGCCTCTCCAATATCCTCTTGGACTATAATAAACCGATTCCATTATTATGATAATAATCAGTTGATTAATTACCAGCCCCTAGCATTAGTTTACCTTTCATCGCAGATTTTACTAGGAAGCTAGCAAGTTTTTCTCTGAGAGATTTATCAGGTATAGAATTTAACACATGAATCAACTTCACATCTGCGAGATGCCGTACTTGTAAATCTTTGCTTTTATACGCAACATCATGAATATGACACTCTTGATCAATTGCGTTTATTGGATACTCTCGAGGTTTTGGTTGGTCTTGGTTATCGAGTCGGATATCAAGACGAGTTCCAGGACCACAGTAATTATAGCCAGGCAGATGTTTCTCACCAGGTACTTGGCCCATGGAATTCCTGGTAATTTTCCCAGCGAAGTAGCAATATCACCACCGGTTTTTGTTTTCGACAAAATAAATCTAAATTTTTTGTGCGACATTTTTCACATTTACCTGTAAGAGCACGTTTTTTATTTTTGGTTGTCACTGTAGTTAATCCACTGGTAGATGTGGGTGCTCTACATCGAACACAATATAGATCCATGATATAAATTATTGTGGATATAATTGACTTCTCAGAGACACGAGCGCGTGAGCCAGTAAAGCATCATCCAGCGTTACCAAATTCTATAAGGATGATCATAATTGGAACATCTGGAAGTGGTAAAACACAACTGTTGCTTAATCTGATAATGAGATGGATGAAATGGGATAAGTTGTATTTAGTGGCACCATCCGTAGATGATCAGAGATGTTATAACGTTTTAAAGTATTTTAATGAAAATGCAAAGTCGTCGTATGAAGACGGCGACAATGATAGTGTTGTTGATTTTATCACCGATATTGATGAAGCTCCATCCGTAGATGACCTCGATGAACGTATTAATAATCTCGTAGTATACGATGATGTGATGCTGGACAAACAATCAAATCCAGCTAGAATATTTTCCAGAGACAGACATAAAAATACTGATGTTATATATATTACCCAGCGATATACACAAATACCTAAAGTGATCAGAGATAACTGTAACGTTTTAGTTGTGCTTAGCGGAGTTGATAACACACGTTGCGAAACATTCATCAGACTTGATGTTCAGAGGATATGGATTTAATTAAATTCAAAAACTTTTTTGCGCGAGCACAAGCTACGCCATTTGGATTTATAACGATAAATTTATGTGACTCCAGATCTAGGTATCGTATAAGTATTGATAAAAGTTTTGGTTAATTACAGCAGCAGAGAGGCTGATGACATCGAGTGCGTGTGCGCGTCGCAAACGAACACGCCTAAAATTGGAAAAAAATACGTCAGCGCCGAGTAGCAATAAAGCTAATTGGATCTGTTTCCCGTTGTATGGAAATATACCCGGTTAGAGGTTTCGGTTTGAGATTATTGACCTTATTTTTTAGCCTTCGTAGGAACCTTTATTTTCGGCTAAATCTCTAATTAAAAAAGTTGTAGGGTTGCTCAGCACTAACAGGATGCATTGACAAAGTCCTAGAATGAATGATACGTGACTGACTCATCTGGAATCAATATCCTACCAGAGAAGCATAATTGACCATCTAGACAGACGTGAAGCATTTACTAGAAAAGATTTCATAAAGAAAGAACATATAGAATGCATGTTATTTGACTTTAGAAAGTTTGTGTCAACATATGGAAGTACGGTATAATGAATGATCTACTAAACCGAAGGGCCTGCCTTCCAGTCTTTATTTCCAAGTTGTTTGCTCTCATTGTAGTATATTTAATGAAATTAGACCCTCCTGTCGTGCCCATATGTCCTTGTATATAGAAAATTCGAAAAATGAAGACAAAAAGCTTTGCAGTTGCCGTTGCAATACACACATCACCTCGGACAGGTTACGTGATAAAACTTCCATTTTTACTGCAGAAATTACAGCTATACTCATATTATTGAACTAAATCGAAACCATCAAAAACTTTCGTCAACGTTTGGGATTCATTTCCCACACCAAAAGCTTTGCATAACCTTGAATTAAAAATTTATTGAAACAATATTCTGTACCGTTGGCTATCCAGTCAAATTGGTATTAAAAATTACAAACTCTAGAAACAGTATTCTGTACCGGTGTCAATCCAATCAAATTGGTATTAAGTCATGCAACAGTAGTTTCTACCGTTGGCTATCCAGTCAAATAGGTATTTAGAGTAATGAAAAGATAAAGCAGCCAAAGCTTCCATACAGTTTCCCGTTTCGGAATGGACGATTCCATATAGTGACTTCAAAATATTATATAAATTAGCCTGTTCTATCTACGTGGCAAAATATGTGGAATGAAAACTCTTCACAAATACATTGGTACATCGAACCCAATATTGAAGAGTGGTACTCCTCACATAGTACATGCCGCAAATTTGAGGCGGTATTGTGTTTCTCATATATAGGACATGCATGCCGGACCCATGCATGCCCGACCCATGCGTGTCTGACCCATGTAGGCTTGACCCATGCGTGTCTGACCCATGAAGGCCTGACCCATGCACACCTTTCTGAACAGTGAACCTCGGCCACAGTGTACACAGTGCCTTCTGATAGTAATGCATAATTTTGCCCAGTTCATCGACTACCACTTTGTGAAACAAAATGTGTGTGCGTGTGTGTGTGATTTAGATTTTTAACGTAGCTTTAACATTTTTTCAGTCATATCGCTACGATGTCTGCAGTGTGGCAGTTTATAGTGAAGTCTAGCACTGAAGCATCATACCGCAGACATGCAGCATCATGTCCCACCCAGTCAAATTATCCTGACATCAGGCCGACCAGTCCTAACACTATTCTCTTAATGCTGAGCGCCAAGCGAGGCAGATGTTTGTACCATTTTTATAAGTCTTTGTTACGACTTGGCCGGGGTTGGAACCCGCGACCCTCCCGCACCAGAGGCGGACGCTCTAACCACTTAGGTCACTGGAGCGGTCAAAGTTTTTATGTGAACTCAATTTAAAAACTTTTTGATGATTTATTACCAAACAAAATCTTGGAGTTTAAAAATGAATGCCATTTAGATGACAAAATTTTCATCTATATTTTCACGATTTAGCTTTTTTTACATTTTCTCTTGTATTTTATACGTCTTTTATAGCATTTTAATATCTAACTTTTTATCTTGTAGGAGTAGATGTTTAAGCTTAATTGGATCAGTTTGTCTTAATAAAGATTAATCAATATATGCCTCTACTTTTTTGGGAGTTTAAATTTTAATCAGTACTATATAGCGAATAATGTGCTAATGCACTTTTAAAACTGTTACATTATGTATATTTAATTTGCAATGCTTGTTAGGTTTTTATTTATTTTTTTTATTTCATTATATGCTATTGATAATATAACATTGTATGTTGGACTTGACCTTGTCCAAAATCAAGTTCATTTTCTACAAGACATGAATCATTTATTTTGGTTTCGTAAACAACATGTTTATCTTAATCTGAATCTAGACCTTTGGAAATTCCCCATGAAATGCCTGGTCTACCTTCGTTTACTACATTTTATATTATAATTTTAGAAACAGACTTCTAATTATAACTAAGATTTTTTAAACATCTGGAACCTTCCAGAATGAATTTTTTTATTCGGTAATAGTTTCTTTTTTAGAAAATGCTAATTGTGACTTGAGGTCAAGCAGAGGACTATATAATCTTGTTTTTCTTGAAATTATTCATTCATTCTGTAAGATCTTAGCTGAATAAGTTGATCATTGCTGTGTACAGTAATTAATTTGGGCTGGAATTTTTTCAAATTATTTAAATCGAGTGATCCTTCTCTGGAAATATAAAGTGCTCAAAAATAATATTCTTGGAAATAGAGACTTGAATTTACAGTGAAATTTCAAATAAGGATATATTCATGGATTGTATTAATGTGATCCAACAAAAGACTGTCGCACATCAAACCATCCAGCCTTAAATTTAATTTGGATTTCCACTAAAGTTTATTCAGAACTTTAATCATTAAGACTTGTGTATGTAATTCTAAGATTGTTTGGGATTTAATTCGCTACACCGTAAGTTCCTTCTGTTCACATTTTCACTATGTATTCATGAGAAATAAATTATTTGTTGAATTTTACAAAGCTTGTTGCTTCTCACTCGTTTCTTTTACTTGTTTTAAGATCATAGAGTTGTAATAATATACATACATCAGTTACACAGCTAATTACAGCAAAACTGGTTTCACTCCTGTACAATTTCGACTGTGTGTTATGGAAAACTTTTTTAAACTTTTGTTACACTTCACTTGAGTAAGTAAAACACTATAGACTAACACTTTATATTTAGTAACTTGGGTGTATGTTTGCGTGAGTTATGATACAGGTGTTAAAACATATACAAGAGAGGACAAGTAACCAACAGTTGCTGTATTATAACAAATGTATTAAAGAATAGATTCGCCATTAAACGATTGTGTCATACGTGAAACAGCATTATCATTCCGAACCTAACACAACCTTGATTAGAGTAGTTTCAGTCGATAGCTATTTTAAAAATTTTCCACCCTGTCTTATCACATGCAGGCTTCCATTTAAAAGTATCATTCACGTATACAGACAGATCTCCGGGCGCACTGTCAAAGCGCCGTTCTGGTGTCAGACGACTTTCATAAAGTATCGTTATTTTGATGGAAGTAAATTTGTCAAATCTGTGGAAAATATTCAAGTGAGGCCTTCAAAACCAAAGATTCTTGTTATCCTCTAGGAATGGTGATCAATTCATTCAAAGCTTTGATAATTTTGGGTGAGTATTATGCAGTTATCAATACTTTTTCTTCAGCATCCTAATTCCCCTTCTTCTCTAAAAAATTTTTTAAAAAAACGTTTTTGAGAAATAATAAGAAAATAAACTTTCTGCCACAGTTTTTCTATTAGGTGCACGTTCTTTTACTTCATTTTTTATTGCAGAAAGTAGCTTAAAGTTTAAAAACCTGACTCTCCCTGCAATGCATATAGATAAGACGATTAGATAAAATGTATTTAATTCTTTATATTTTGTGTGAAGTCCTTATTTAGACCTTGTCTACACACATGCGTAATGAGCCTTAAAGCATGGAAGTAAGAAATTATGTACGTTTGTGATCATGCTGTGACAAGAAAAAGATAATGAACGTTTTATGAACAAGCCTAACAAAATACTATTTCTACCAAATAACTGTTCAATATTTTTTCTTTCAGTTGTAATAATTAGTCTCGTTCTGAAGAATGATTCACTTGAGAGACATTTGCCACGTCATAAGTAAGTTGAACCTAAACTATTTGCACGATACTGCTTGCATACATTAATTTTGTTATAAAGTAGAAAAGGTTATTTAAAGCCGACGTTTGACATATATCGGCCATATATATTGATAACGGCCCAAATTCAAAACGGTTTCCCAGGGTTTCGAGCTGGACAAGCTCTTCTTCATGAGAATAAACGAAGACTAAACATATATCTAAGAAATATCTGGGCCTGTTAGAATCACTAGGAGGAATTTACAACAAGATATTTAAAAATAACAAGTTGTGTAACAATAATATTTGTGATTTGGATTTTTAGCATAACTTTAAAAATTTACTCATATATCTATGATTGTCTGCAGTTAATTGTGATTTCTAGAACTGAGGCATCATGTCGCAGACATGTAGCATGATGTCCCACACATTCACATTATCCTGACACCTGGTAGACCAGTCCTAATACTAACCTCTTAATGCTGAGCGCCAAGCGAGGCAGCTGCTAGTACAATTTTATAAGTCCTTTTGTACGACTCAGCCGGAGTTCGAACCCGCGACCTCCCGCATCAGAGGCGGACACTCTAAACACTTAGGCCACAGGAGAGGCCGTGTAACAATAATAGACGAGCGGATTATTGTGTCTATTACATAAAGAACCAACATGATTCAATCTAATTCAAGGTTGTAGACAAAGGATGAAAACGCAGCATGACGAAAAAATCAATGTGATTAAAAAGTTTGTTTATGAACGAATGTCCAGTCGAGTTGTAATGGTTGGCGACTTTCGCTTTGATTTTGTTGCTAATGTGGCTTTTGTCATGATCCATTCTCTTTCTGAAACCAACGGTCTCGCGAACATTTTGAGCGGTACATATCTTGCAGTCAGAGGATAGATTACATTTTTGGCCTGACATCCAAATTTCTAACTGATCGTGTTGCTAACTCATGCTGTCGAACTTCTGAACGATTTGGTCTCGGGCATATGTTTGCAAATTAGGTAACGCTTGTCCTGGCAGAGGCATGTGGCCTTGGCACGTACCAGATGGTCCTTATGATTTTTAGGTCTACGGTACGCAACCATAAGAACTTTTTGAAATATATCCTTCAGACTTTTGGAGAATTCGATATGGTGTCAATGCCTCCGAATGATCTGTTGAAGGTTTAATGCAAGAGGATTGAAAGTTGTCACAATGGGGACACGCTTGTTGATTTTCTTGGTTTTATATTTCAGGAGGACTTCTTTATCGAGGAGTCTAGTTTTGTTAATAGCCGACTTAATGTAGCTCTTTCTCTATCCTTTCCTTCTAAGGTGCCCCCAAGTCTTTTCATTTATAGCCCTATTAGAGCATATGCGTTTGGTACGAACGCTTATACCGTAAGGAAGATTGTGTATCGTGGCGGGTGTGGAAGCTGGTCAAGAGTAGATGCTGGTGCGAGTGGGTTTGTATATATATCCATCTATCTGTGTGTGTGTGTGTGTGTGTGTGTGTGTGTGTGTGTGTGTTTGAAAATTGAATACATGGTTGATAATGTCCCTGAAGAATATGATTCTTTACGTCAGGAATCTTCGGAACCTATACGTATTTACAAAGGTAATTATAACCAAGTATCTAGATCACTCATGTAGAAGAGAAAATAAATGTTCGCCGAAAAAAATTAATAAAATGCTAAAGATTGATGAGGGAAACGGGACAGAGTGACATTCTACAAGACAGCAAATAACTAACAAAATTAGAGTCTAAACAAAATCAAAGCTCAAGGTCATGTGGGATATGTATTTTGGGCGGCCAAATACATTTGTTTCCATTGTTCAGGACAATGAACAAAGCTTAATTGATCACTGAAGTTTAGGTGACAAAGACTCCGGCATTGATGACACTCCATACCCACACCCTTCAAAAAACATGAAGATTTCAGCAATATATTTCAGATCCAAAGTTTAATCTAGATTAAACAATGCTTGTGGTGTTGATGGTATGTTTTTACTACCCAGTAATATAGTTATACAAATAAGAAGAATATAAAGTTACAATTACAATTTATGCCAATCATCATAAACAGGCTAGGAATAAATACTGTCATAATTGCTGACTCGGTAAAAAAATGTAATTCCAGCAGCTGATAAACAGTCTGTAACAGTCCATCAAAAGAAAATGAAAAGAGAAACCAAGGAGAAGAAAATATAAATAAGAAATAGGTAGACAAGTGGGACAAGATGGTGATGTCTTATTGGTTTAATTAATGTATCCTATTTTATTAATATATATGGTTGCATGTCCTTTGGCCCTACGGTGGCACGAGTGGTTAAAGCGTCTGCCTCGGATGTGGGAGGTCGCGAGTTCGAACCAAAGACTTGTAAAAATGGTATTAACAGTGCTTCGCTTGGTGCTCAGCATTAAGAGGTTAATGTATGGACTGGTCGGCCTGGTGTGACTGGGTGAAACATGATGCTACATGTCTGCAGCATGATACTCCAGTCCTAGACATCACTATAAACTGTCACTCTGCAGTCATTGTAGGATACGACTCAAATTGTTCAGCTCCAGTAAACACACACACACACACACACACACACACACACACACACACACACACACACACATAAACAAAACTTAATTTATATTTTTCCGCATTTTGCTCAGAATCAGTGATGTGTAGGTCTACCCCATAATCATACTCATCGATGATTGATAACGTGGTGTTGTATTGTTTACCTGTAATCCAATTCTATTTATTTAACCTTTTCTTCTATATGATTCACATTTTGCTACTGTTCTAACATTTTACGAAGCAAAACCGTAAGCTTACGGCGAGAAACGTACATTTTCGTCGTATTAAAGTTCCCAATTCAGCACGAGCCAATAAAAACTTGGTTATTAAGGTTTTGAAACTAAGCTTGAATTACATATAACAGAACTGATAAATTGACGTAATTTATTATAATTAAGATATAATATCACCATAAATATTAAATAACTGGTTTATCTCGGTTGCAAATTGTATGAAATTTAGTTTGGAAAATTCTAATATTATAAGCCGTGTCATTTCTTATGACTGTCTTATCAGCAGCAAGTTTTAATTGACCTGTTACTAGTCTTTGTGCATAATATAAAATTCCTTGTTTACCTGTATGCACGAATCATTAATTGATCAGCTGATCTAGACATACAGCATTCATTTTGATATGCATTCTTAAATGTTATCAATTTGGAAATATAAAATAATGACTGGTAGAAATTCAAAATTATTCTAGACATGTACTGCTCTATCATGTAAGTCAGTGTAACAGGATGATCTGGGTTGGGGTCAGATTATAGTGAAGACACTAAGAGCGATTACGTGAACAAGATGTTTGTTTATATTGTGATTGAAAAATATTAAATTCTGACACCAAACTCGGGCGCATAAATTCCAACAATGTAATTAACACAACGATGCGCACTGAGTTAAATAACCGACATAAAGAAATTGAACTTGTTCCTAATTGGAACGAATCGTAACATTAACTTAACACGAACAATCAACAAGAATAAATGCATACAAGCTAAACAAACGATTGATGGATCTATCAACATGGATCACAAATGATTGGAAATTAAACAAAAACATTGAATAATCACTCACTGATCATGACGACATTCACTCAAATATCGATAATGATTTTCAAATAATGATGACTTTAAAATAAATGATGATTTTCAAATAAATAATGACAATGATTTTCAGACGAATAATGATGATGATGATTGTTTTGACTTAAATAATTATATCGACCCTCACTCAGTGACAATGATGGTTTTCGCTCAGATGGCGATAATAATGGTGTTCGCTCCAATAGCGATAATGATGGCATTTCTGCTCGAACAGCGATAATAAAGATATTTCTGCTCGAATAGCGATAATGGTAAGTAACCTAGAGGTGGGAGATAATTTGTGGCGTTCAGTTGACAACCACAGGGTATCTTCAGTCCCATCGCTGTCGGATGGTCAAGGAGCCACCAGAATGATCCTCCCCTCCCAGCGTGCCTAAGAATCCCTAGGACCCCATTGTTCCCTGCAGGCCTGTTGGTTCTGGAGCTTTGGTCCCTCAACACTACTATCTATCTCCGAGCCAACGTCACCACCGACAGCAGCACACCAGGTACATACCAAGTCACAGAACCACTACTCAGTATCCAAACCAGCACTACGGCCAAGACCATACGTCCAACACAGCTCTACAGTTGACAACACAGACAGCACCAACACACACACACACACACACACACACACACACACACACACACACACACACACACACACACACACACACACACACACACACACACACACACACGCACGCACGCACGCACGCACGCACGCACACACGCACGCATCCGTCACCGGTAGTCAAACAATGGCTTCCACAGCTGCACCATCACATCACAGACAGCACAGCTCAAACATGTCACAGCTCCAAACTGGACAGTACCATCACCTCTACAGCTACCACACTGCCCAACACAGGCAGCCCAAGCAGACTCCGACATAAACATATCGTCTCTGCTTTCAGTCAAAAAACGGCTGCCCACAACTGAAAATATAATGCCTAAAACCGTGTTGTACATGCGACACGGTAATGTATATAATGCAATGATATACGTTACGCTTGTGCATACATGGAGTTAATTATTTCATCAATTCATCGGGACTAATGTACAAGATTATCACAATCAGGTTCGTATGCGAATCTGAGTCGGACAGTTAGAATCTTACAGACCTTGAACTAACATTCTCTCACCCCTTAATACATGCAACATTTATGTGAATACAATTCTTCTGTTCAGTTATACCAAGCGAACTTGAAAACAGACTATAATAAATCTAACATTTCATTGCATTGTTCGGAACTATCTAAAATTAACAATAAATGTTAGATCAATAAAACGAATTTTTTTCTTCTATAATACAGATAGGAAAATAATACAGTTTTGCAATTCATGTACCTCTACAGCTGGAGATTTACTCTGTTAAGTGGACCGCTTACTGACAAGACTTTCGTAATGTGAAGTTAGAACTAAAATATGATTCTAAATGTACACTGGCTATGTTGCTATGCACGGCCCGTGAGCTCAAGGTATACGGGTTTCCCATTGTAAGTACTTTGCTCGTGCAGCATGGAATGAACCGAACTCACTACATCGAAATAAAGTACGATATAAATAAACCACCCTCAGGTCACACTGTACGCAAAAACGAAACCCGAGTACATTTTATTCCAAATATAATACATAAACAATAAATATAC